>VBSM01002616.1:1190768-1209477 GCA_008086735.1 Cheirogaleus medius | reverse complement strand
CAATAATGTGAATGGGTTAGTGCTAGGAGCCAAGGAGCAGAACTGGGTCATCTCTCATCTGTGTTTAGAATCTTGTTGAATGCCCCTGTTCCTTTGGTTGGACAGTTAGAACTTGGCTATAGTGAGCATCCAAACTGTCACCGCCTTGTCTGCTCCTCACAAGGGGCAGTCCTTTCCACTCAGTCCCCTCAGATCTTTTTGACAACAAGAGCTGTCTTTTATTGTTGGAAGTCAGGGAAAGACCTCCAGAATGCCCTGGCTTCAGGGAATGGGATAGGGGAGGATGGGAAGTAAGAGCCACATATCAAAACTACCCTCCACTTTACTCCTTGAGCAAGGTTTATGAAGTGTAAAGGGGTGGGAGCCCCAAGTTGAGCAAGAACCGGTGCTGCTTTATTTGAAATGTTTTCTTACCTCATTCTGTGCTCCAATAAGGGTCCTAGCCTCATGTGTCTGGCTTGGCTCCATGTTCCTCCTGACCCTTGCTCCACTGCCTATCTGGTGCAGCTCATGACCCCAGGTGCTGCTTGCCACTCCAGCTTTCACATTTACCAGTTTCATCTCTCTTAATGCTACTGCTTCTGAAACCTGCCCAGGTTCCTTTCCCTTGACCTTTAAGATATTTGTTTTTGTTTTTCTGTTTTTGTGGAAGACTCAGAGGAAAATCTCACAACTTTCTCTGTTGGGGTTGGAATTGGAAGAGAAGTTAATTTTTTGTATTTAAAATGCAGTGTCATGCCTTAGCATTTCTGTTGTATAGGACTGCCTTTCTAGTGTGCCCTCCTGCTGTGTCTTACTTCATGAGAACAACTATCTTCCCACCTTTGCTGGATACTGCCTCTTAGGACCTAGGCAGAAGAGCAGTTAAGGCTGATGGACACACACAGGGATGGAGTTGGTTCTTACCCATTCTCTAACCCTTGCTGTGCATGTATCCTTCCTTATCCCAGAAGGGACTATGGACTGTGTGGACTATTTTGGGTTAAATACTTAAGAGGGTTAAAGAACTAGAGATTGAGCTTTGAGATTATTACTACTTTCTTCCCACAGAGTCTTGATCAGAATTGGGGCCTAGTTACAGATTGATCCAAGAATTGTGATAACTTTTGAAAAATCAAAGTTTGGCAGGAGCTAAAATAATTTTGATTTATGTTTGCCCTTTTTAGACATCTCCCATCTCCTAAGAGGATACAGAGGGAAAGGAGGGTCTAAATGAGACTCTGGCCTATTTCCAAACAGTGTCTTGGAAGCAGGATGAAGGTAAGGGAGAAAGGCCATGGTCCAATCACTCTTGCTTCTGATAGAGAACTCAGATCTCAGACCATGATATTACTGTTTCCTTTCTGGCCTTTCTCCTGACTAGAGGAGGAAGAAATGGGAAGTAGTTTTGAGTAATGTTTCACAGTACCTTCTTTTTGGCTTTATTTTCCACCCTTTCTACCAAAAGGGCAATAGGCCCTGCCCTGGATGTGTATAAGGTGGGCTTGGTCTAACAGATTTCCCTGAGGAAACAAACTCCTTTTGGAGGAGAGATACTCCCTACCATGTAGTTGACAGTGGTTAGGAACTCTCCTTTTCCCTACCCACCTTCCCTCTAACAGCAGAATTCCTGTCCTTTCCTTGATTAAGTGTATTGATCACCCTGTAATCCTATTATGTATCTGAGTGTGTGTGTGTGTTATGGGGGAAAGGGGTTCTTTAAAATTTCTGTGGTTTGTGGCTTTTTCTTCCATACATTAGTTTCTACCACCGCATGCCCAGGGACCACTGCCTAGCATTATCGCATGCTGGGATCATTGGGGGAGGGTAGTGAAGCTCACCACTGTCCTTTGTTTTGGAGATTCTTATTTTTGCATAAGTAGTCCATTCTATACAGATAGCTGACTAACTGTGTATTCCCCTTGCCCCTATGGCTGCTGGTGTAAATAAACTGCATCTTCCCAATGGTAAACAATAATAATAAACAAAATTTTAAAAAATGACTTTACCTGGACTCTGTTCATCCTTTAAACTTGCATGTGTTTTTCAGGCGTAGGCATTGACGTAGTAAAAAAATGTTAAATTACTGTTGAGCCTTAGTACTTTCTCCTAAGTGGGAGTTTTATCAAAATAGATAGAGGGACTCTGCCTAGCCTTGTTTCTCAATCTAGTCCTGCAAATTTAGCTTTATGCAGCATCCAGTGAAAGAACCAAACTATATACATTTCTCCCTTTTCCGTATGAGTGAACAAATAATTCCAGTTCTATTATGTAAAGACCATGGTAAAGGATAATCCATTTTGAATGGAACTCAATGTATCTTAATATATACATTTTACCATCATTTTAAGCTAATATCCTTGCTCTGAAAAAGCAAATGATACATGGCAGAAAATGATTCTTCCTTTCTAAAGGTAATTTCTTTCTTAATACTTTAAAAAAAAATTTTACCCCAATACTTTTAAGTATTTCATTTTGCTTTTAAAAGTACTTCTGAGGTTTTGTATGTCTTCCAATTCCTAATCCAGAGTTTGAGCACTTCACCTAAAAGTCATACATAATTATCCTGAATGTCAAGCAAAAATGAGTAACATTGCCTTGTATATTAAGACCTGTGTGAAGTGTTTTAAAGTGTCTCACAATTTGTTAAAAAGTGTTTTATGAAGTGAGAATATATTTATGTGCTAAAAACACATTTATTAAACATTCATGTTAGTGTTTAAAATAATTATGATTAACAAATTGCCAATATTCAAGTCAGCTAGAGATAACGTCAGACATAGAAGTTTCACTCTGCAGTGAAGGGGTTACAAGTCTTTGATTCTCATTTATGTTCCAAAAGATGCCTGTGATGTCACTTTAGGGGAAAATATTACAAGTGATGTGCTTGTTCAATAAGATTTTGTAGATAGACCTATAAATTCCTTTGGTTTTGTTTTTTTCCATTTATGAAAGCATTTTAAATCATATTATTTGAGCCTCATTGGAAATATGTGAGCTAAAAAGGAAATGGTAAATTGGTTTTAGAGATGAAAAAATACATTCAACCACAGTGACTTGTCCACAGTTCAAGACAAAAATCCACAAGTGACAGAAACAAAAGTAAAATGCTGGTGTTGTGACTCCTAGGCCAATGGTCTTTGTTGAAGTGATAGAATATTTAATAAATCAAAGAACTAATTAAAAACAAAACTACAGTTAGAATACAAAGAACATGAGACTTATGAACAACTTTAATTCATTGAATTGGAAAATAGATAAAAAGGAAGTCTTTTAAAATACAACTCATCAAAAGTAACTCAAATTTTTAATACTTTAAATAAATGGATACGTCTATAACCTAAAAGAATCCATTCCATCTCTACCTCAATACACGCATAAAAACACCAGACAATTTTACAGACCATACAGCAAATGATCATATAAGCCAAATATCTAGATTGGAAAAAAAAATACGATGTTAACAAATCAGCTCCTTTAAAATACCAAGAGTAAACATTGGGTTAATCATAGGACAGCAAGATTTTAATTCAGAAAGTCATATTACTATTGGAGAAAAAACATGAAAATTTCAATAGATATCAAAATAAAATTTGATAAAATGTAATACCAATCATTGCCTAGAAGTAATGGCATTAACAATATGAAAACAAAGGCTAAAGAACTTCCATACACTGAAAAAGGATATATAGCAAAAATTTACAATTACTATGCTAAATAGTACTTGGAAGCATTTCCTTTAAAAGCAGGAATGGAAGAAACAAAATTCTTACTGTTCTCAGATGATGCTTATATGGATAATTCTATGGAGTGTACAAACATACTATTGTAAGAATGAGAATATAGTAAAGTTGCTGGATATAAGATCAATAACCAAAACAATACTAAAATTTAAAAAGCTAAATTTAGAATGTAATGCAAAAAATTACAATGGTCCTGTGAAATAATACAAGAAAGGTTTTAGATTTTATGGAAAAAAATCATAAAGTTTTCTTCTAATATGTTGGAAAAAAATCCCAAATAAATGAAGAGAGGATGTTCATGGATAGAAAGTGTAATGTTGCTCTAAATAAGTGAATTAAAAGCAATCTTGATTAAAATACAATGTTCATGGAACTTGACAAAGTCATTAATAAGATTTATATGAAAGGCCAGGTGTAAGAATACATAAGATCTTTTTGACAAATGTGAATCTCATATATTATAGTTTGGGATCAGGAACAAACAGTTAAATAGAGTTCAGAATCAGATGGAAACACGCACACGCAAACACACATTTTTGTCATTCTGATATATGACTAAATTGGTATTACAGTCAGTGTATTACCAATATATTATTCTGGAATTTGTTATCCATAAATAAATAATAGAAAGGTACTACAGACACAACATTAATTCCTATTTAGGTTAAAGATTTAATGTGGAAAAGGAAAACATCAAAACTTTCTAGATATATGTAGGAGAATATATTTATAATTGTAAGGGAAAATTTTATTTGATAAAAGCACCAAATATAGAGAAAAGATTGAAGTACTAGACCATAATAAAACCTTCTCATGAAATCATGCTAGAAACAAACCAATAACTCATTGTGCTAGTAGTTTTGTAGTACTTATAGCTGATAAAAGATTATTAAAAAAATACCTATGCAATTGACTAATGTACATAGTAAAACAATAGCTCATTCTTAAAAGAAGAAATCCAAATGACCAAAAAGGATATGAAAAGTTCACTTAGGTTAAGCGAAATGCAAACTAAAAACAACTGAAATACCAATTTATTAAATTTATTGATTAAAATTTAAAAATGATGATGACGTCTGAAAGCCATATGGAGCATTGCTGATGGACTGTAAATTGGTAAAAATGCATTGGAAAGCAATTTAGAAATATCTATTGAAGTTGAAGGCAAACATCCAATACCCCAATATTTCCACTTCTTGTAGTATTATAGATAATAGGTAAAAATAGAAAGCAATGAATACTCACTAAAAATATAGTCACTACACAGAAGGGAAAAGAAATTAACCAGTGTTGCACAAATAAAATCTTTAGTACAACATATATTCTTATAATTTACTGCCCTTCATGTGAAGCTTAATAGGCAAACCAATGCTATATATTGTTTAGGGATGTATGTGTATGTAATAAAATGTATACCCAAAATGTTGAATCTGACTTCCACTTTCATGTGTATGATGATCTAGATATTAGAAAAAGACTTCTTGATGTAAAACATTTGTATGTTGAATAAATTGCAACAAAGATGCTCTTAAATGCATCGTGATCTTCCCAAGGAAGTAAGAGAAATACGCAAAATAGCCAGTTCTTTCTTTTAACACACGTACAAACAAACCAGCGATGTAAGTGAAAACAAAAATGAGACTTCACTGGAAAAAATCTAGATACCATGTGGGAATGGGAGATTAAGTCCTGATTATCACAAATTGAGACTGTAAATACAAGATACCTGAAATAATGATTACGTCCCTGGCAAAAGGATAGGCAGAGTAAAACTAGATAGATGATAGACAGACAGGAGAAACCTTGAATTCAGAGAGAAAAGATGAGAACGCGAGAAAGACTCTGCCATTGCCTGAGGTGAAACGAATTGATTAAAATAATAACAGTGATGCATCATCATTATTTCTTTTGGAAATATATACCCATACACTTGCGTTCACATAATTAACCTACCCTGCCTGGCAGAGAAACTTCTATCTGAGAATTAAATAATGTATTGAAAATTACACTGTATCTCTTGACTACCTGAAAGAATTTTTGACTACCTCAACATTTTCACAAAATATAAACTTGCAATAAAAAAAAATCTATTTCTTTAAAGATTTCATTTATAGCCATCATACTCTGTATCTAATAATTCTATTTACATTTACAAGAAAGGAATTCTAATTCTGCAGTTTATTTCTGCTGACTCTCTCTAGACTTAGAACTCTTTTCTTGTAAATGGAGCTATTAGATATGGAATATTATGTCTATAAATGGAATCTTTATATTAATAGGTGGAATTTTAAACATGAGCAAATAACAAGAGAGAATGAATGATGATAATGCAGTTTTACAGATGAAAGAACTTCTAAAAGTGAAAAAAGTATGTCAATAAAATTAAAAACTCCATATATAGGTACATTTCAGTTTAATCAACCTGAGAAAAGACAAGAAGGAATGAATCATAATGAAACAGTTCATACACAACAAAGTGTGCAGTCGTGTTGACTTCTTGTCTCTCAGTGATAAATCTACATGTTGTTTTTTTGAAGTATTAATAGATAATCAAAAGGTGAAAGTGCAGCAAAGAAAAAAAGTGCTAACACTGAAAGTACTATTAAATATGGTTAGAAGACAGCTGATCATGGGAACGATGACATTGACAACATTCTAGAGACCCAAGACACGCAGCCAGAGGAACTCAGTAAAGGAGAAATTATCAAATAAACAGGGAAATTGATAATAACAAAAAAGGATAAAGATGTGTCAGAGGAAGCAAAGCTGCCACTAAACTTGACATTAAAGGATATGTCAGAGATATATCACAATGTTAAAAGTGCAGAGGGTAAGAAGTTATATACTAGACAGAATTTTAGATTCCTGTCCCCTTGTTATTCAACCAAACAGTAATGTAAATACTGCTATGAAATGATTTTGCAGATATAATTAAATACCATGTCAATTGACCTTGAGATATGGAGATTATTTAGGTGTGTTTGACCCATCCATGTGAGTCCACTTTAAAAGTAGAGAGGAGAAGACATCAGAGATATTTGAAGTGTGGGAAGGATCCAATGTACCATTGCTTCTTTGAAGATGTAGGGGTCCACATGAGAAATGCAGGTGCATCTAAGAGCTGAGAATGGCCTCCAGCTGCCAGCTAGCAAGGAAATGGGAACCTCAGACCTACAGCAATAAGCTGAAGATTGAATTCTTCAAACAACTTGAATGATGTTGATATTAGGTTGTTTCCCAGAGTGTCCAGATAAAAGCCCAACCTAGCTGACCCTTTGTCTTTATCCCTGTTAGACCCTAAGCACAAAGCTCTGCTATGTACACCACGACTTCTGACCTAGAGAACTGTGAGATAATAAATAAGAGTTGTATTAAGTAGCTAATCTGTGGTTAGTTGTTACACAACAATAAAAATGAATGTGGTCATAAGCTGATATAAATTTAGGATTATGACAATTCACCAAGGCACAGAAAAGATGCTTGCCCTGTGTCATGATTCAGATATGAGAAGAAGGCAAGCACTGTTCAAACTATTCTTGATAAGGTTTGTACAAATAAGACATTTATTCTCAATATTTCTAAAGTTTAAAATCAATGTACTTAAATATTGGTTTTACTAGTTTTCCATTTCCCTTTACAATTTTCCCTTTTATCACATTTTTTAAAGAGAGTTTTTAATGTTTTGACAAAAAAATTCTAAAGTCGCTGAATGATCTTAATTCTTTCCATTTATTATTAAAATTGCTTTGCACAATTTCAGTTTGCATGGTCATTTTTAAAGTCCCACACACTGTGCAAAGCTAAGACTGCCTGTATCACTATCATTTATTATCTTAAATATTTCAAGAGATTCTAATGCTGTATCTCTTCAAATAATTAGGAATTGGCAATCATGAAATGACACACCAACTTTTCAAAATAGCTTGGGAGGTTTAGTTTAAAACACAAAAGACACGAGTCTCCCAGATAGCACTTTGTGGAAGCTTATGAGACTGACAGAAGAAGTAAAATGAGGAAAGCAATTAGTAGCAAAAGGAGAGAAATAGAATATAGGCTTGATGAAATAGGAAATATTTAATCACAGAGAGGAGAGAAGTAGCACAGTATCCGCATTAACAAAAAGTCAGAGCGAATTGCATGAGTAAGAACAAAGTATAAGAAGGAAGAAAAAGTTCATAGGCATTGTATTTGCATAAATATGTGCATCTTAATCCTCACTCTCCAATTTATTAGTAGAGTGAATTTGGGAAGGTAACTTATTCTTTATGAACTTCAACCTTATAATAATGGAGATAGCAATTCACTTTACAGTGTTATATGACCTAAATAGTGTATGTAAGTTTTAACCTAGTTTGGGTAATGGGAGGTGACAGGCAGAGGTGAAATAAAATTTTCCTGAGAAGTTGATATTTAAATTGAGAACTGAAGGGTGAATTAGTTATCTAGGATAAATTTGCCAGAGTACATAGAAAGCAAATTGTAGGTAGATTATAAGACTGGGATGAAAATGAGGAAAAGGAGTTAAAGCTTATTAGAAAGAGATAACGATTCAAATAGAAAGTTTATATCTCTGGGAAAATGATCATTTTGTGCCCCGTGGGGATGGAAAAAAATCTCAGTTTTCAACATAAATTCATATATCCTTTCCATCCCCATCAGGAGGTTTCAGGATACTATTCACTGGAAATATCATTAGATGGTGAGCTTTATTATTGGCATAACTCCCTTACTAGGATATTGTTAGGTAAATAGATAGGTCATAATTAGGAATATAATTCCACAGGGCTCTTAAAAAACAATTTCTCACTTACATAATGACACCTTATAACTGCAAGGTAAACCTTACATCTGCAAGGTGAAGTGCTGTCTTAAAAACACAGTGACCTCTCCACTTTTAATGTGCTTTTATTTCCTAAATGTGCTTTTCTTCCACTACTCTTCTCAGTCTCCCAGCTCTCTGTGTTTTCGAACACACCTACACACACACAGGCACACAGATACACAGAGGCACGAACAGGCATAGAAATATACATGCACATAAGATATACATATAACTCAAGCCCTGAAGTACTCCCAGTTCAGAGTAAAGTTAATGTGCTTTTGATCTTTCTTGCTGCTGTGTGAATTATTACAGTTCAAGGCCTTACTTGCACACCAGCCACTTTTGCAGTTTGAAAGTGGATTAGTGTTGCCCTCTTACTTATATCCTTTGTAGCTAAAATTTTCTTTTTGAATTAAAACTTGTATTATTTCTGCTTGGTACAGGATTCAACAGTGACTCAACAATTGATTTAGACTTTGTATAAAAGATTGGAAATAACATTAAGCTCAGTCTTGATTCTACAATAAACTGTGACCTCAACCAGATAATTTCATCTCTTTGAGGCAAGTTTTCTTATTGATAAATAGATAAGCATGAATGAAACAATTTCTTGATTCCATTCCCCTTGTAACATTCAATGATTTCATGAACTAAAAAGCTAGAAAATCACCACCAAACCCTTCACATTTCCAAGATTTATCATTTAGTTTATCATTTAAATACACAGACTTTGTCACAGTTAGATTTATGGGTTCCATCACATCAGTCTATGATTTTCTATTTTGTATATTGTTTTAGGGCTTTGCCCTAGACCTCTTATCTATCACCTCTTTAGTTAGAAATACGTGTCTCTAAACCATGATATTATGTCTGTTTTAGATTTATATATCCAAGGGCATTCTAGATATCCCTAATTCTGTGTATCACAGGAAACTCACATTTATCTTATGCAAAACTGAAGCCTGGGAAGCTTCAGCTCCAACATGTGTCCCAGTGAATTTTATTTGCTCTAAATGTTGAGAACAGCTGTCTTAGAGAGAAAGCAAAAAATAACTTTATATCAATCCTATCAGTCTCCAATAGGCCCATCCCTGGGATGTTAGAGATCTTCAGCAATTTGGTTTCTTTATTGGCTGAGGTCCTGTATATATAAACTATATGATTTAAAAATGTATTACAAATTTAAAGGAGCATGTGAGAAATAGTGGTTTATTGATTAATATTTAAAATATTTAAAATGATATAGAGAAAAAAGTACTTACATATTTGTTTATTGCCCAATCAGTACATGAGAATTTCATATTATCCAGGGACTATTGCTTCCTATTTAGTCCAGGAATCATTGTTTTCTGTTCTTTATTGTCAAATGTTCTGTAACCGGCTCATTTCATATCTCTCACTGAAAGAAAATGGTAGCAATGCCATTTTTACTCATAATGACATGACTCTTTGGAATCTTGTTTGTATTAATATAATATAGATCTCTTGCTTCTACTGTTCCCTCTGTTTAATGCTTATTACATTATTCATGATGTAGAATCGTTTACCATTCACCTATGAATATTCTATTCCAGTGGTTCTCTGAAAGGTTGTTAATATGTTTTCTTGATTATGATCACCAGTGTAAGTTTTAATCATAATATATGGGAAAATTTGTGCAACAATTAGATTTCTGGATGTATTAAATTTACCAACAGGAAACTTGTATAATATAAATGTAGAACAGCACATCTTCCATCAGTGTTAGAATAGTTTTCAGTCTCTTTAGGCCATAGTCACTGAAATCCTAGAAAGTGATCTCTTTAAATATTCACCAGATCTTGCCTCTCACTCCAAACCATGAGTATGGTGGATAGGTGAGGGCTACTCAGCGGAGAGAGAATAGCAGTCTCATTCATACAAGGCATACCCATCCCATGTAGTGTAAGGCTTAAGATAATGCCAATAAAACGTGAGACCACCACATAAATTGGAAGCAAGAGAAGCCAACTATTAGATCATTAGGGTCGTGCACTAATAGTCTTAAAAACCCCAGGAAAAGATATGTGCCACCACCCCTGAAGAAGTGCCTGACACATTGCATGGAGTACCTAGAATAAGTTGGGATAGCCAGCTTGCTTGAGGCAGAGGAGCAACAGAAGGTGCCACAAGGTAGAGGAGTACCACCACTACCCCTAACACACTCTGATGGAGAAGACAAGAGGCAATTTTATAATTGAAAGAGATGTTCATACGGGCAAGAACCAATACATAAACCCACAAACTTGGTTCAAGTCCATGTGTTGACATTGGACCAATGGTAAGCTAGAGCCCTGAGCTTGTCCAGTGTCCTTGAGTGACCATCATACCAAATCTGTATTTCAGTAACAGACTGGCTACCCAATCTTATATAATCCTAGTTAAAAAAAAATAACAAATACTCTGGCTAGCAGGAGTGATCCATTGCAGCTAGCTCTCCTGGAACTGGGGCTAGGCCACAAGTACCAAGCTCCTTAAGACATCTGGTAGATGTCATGCCCAGGAGAGAGGGTTGTGATAGCTAATTTTATGTATTATCCTGATTGGGGTAAAGGATGCCCACACTGCTAGTAAAACATAATTTCTCTGTGTGGCTGTGGTGTTTTCTAAAGAGATTAGCATTTGACTCAGTAGACTGAGTAAAGACCCACCTTCACCAATGTGAACAGGTACCATGCAATCCATTGTGGGTCCAAATAGAGTAAAAGGTGAAGGAAAGGTGAATTCTTTCTCTTTACCTGAAACTTTTGTTCTCACACATCATGGTCTTCGACATAGGGAGCTCCTGGTTATCAGGCTTTTGGATTCTGGGACTTACACCAATGGTTTCCCGATTATCAGGCCTTCAGCCTTTGGCTTCTGGCCAGGAGTTACATTATCAGCTACACTGGTTTTTAGACTTTCAGACCTGGACTGAATCATATCAGCACCTTTTCTGGCTTTTCAGCTTGTAGGCAGCATATTGTAGAATTTCTTGGACTCCATAACCATATGAACCAATTCACACAATAAATTTCTTACATATCTATATGTATCCTATTGGTTATATTTCTCTGGAGAACACTAGCTAACATATGAGTCGAAGACCATCCTGCATGAGATCTGGGCCAAGCTGGTTCTGCCAGTGCTGGCCACTCCCAAATACTGAGAGGGATTTAGAAAATTTTGAGGAACACAATCCAAAGCACAAGGGCTACTCTGAGATGTAGGCCCAGAGCAGGGATCCACTTTTCCAGAATAAGTGTGATATGGAACTACCATATAAAAAAGTTTTATCTTTCTAGTTGTATCTCCTAAGTACTTATTTCATTCTCTTTCCATTCCACCACAGCTCTTCTATCATAAGCTGTATACTGCATATTCCAGGACCACTAAATGTGTGTGTTTGTTTTCTTGTTTTGTTTTGTTTCCTTTTTTTTTCCTTTGAGTTTCCTGAACTTCATGAGTTTGCCTAAGCTATCCTATTAGCTAAGGATTCCCCATCTTATTTTTCCTACCTTAGCTTAGCTAACTCTTAAAAATCTTTGAAGTTTCACTAAACATAGAATGGTCTTGGAACCTTTGTCAAAAATTAATTGACTATAGGTGTTTGGGTTTATTTCTGGATTTCCAATTCTATTCCATTTGTCTATATGTCTATCGTTATGTGAGTACAACAATGTTTTGATTACTATAGCTTTGTAGAAAGATTTGAAATCAGTAAAGTGAAAATCTTTGTACTTTGTTTTTCTATTCCAATATTCTTTTGGCTATTTGTGGTCGCTTGCAGTTTCATATGAATTTCAGGATAAGCTTTTCAATTTCAAAATAAAAAAGGTCATTGGATTTTTTTTTCTTTCTTTTGCTATTGTACCAGATTTGATTTCATTGCTTGCATTGGAATTTTGACAGGGATTGCATTGAATCTGTATGTCATCTTGTGGGGGAAAAAATAGTCTCTTCTACAAATGGTGCTGAGACAACTGAATAATGCCATACAAAGAATAAAGTTGGGCCCCCACATCACTCCATATTCAAAAATTAATTCCAAATGGATCAATGGCCTAAATTTAAGAGCTAAAACCATAAAACTCTTACAAGAAAACATAGGGGTAAATGGTCATGACCTCCCATTAGCAATGAATTTGACACCAAAAATATAAGCAATGAAACAGAAAATAGACAAATTGGATTTAATCAAAATTTAAGACATATGCATCAGAGGACATTATTAAGAATATGAAAAGACAACATAGAGAATGGGAGAAAATGTTTGCAAATTCTATATCTGACAAGGATTTAATATCCAGAATATATAAAGAGCTCTTATACTCAATGACAAAAAGACAACCAACCAAATTAAAATATGGGTAAAGGACTTGACTAGTCAGTTCTCCAAAGAAGATATACAAAAGAAACAAGAAAAAAATGTTTAACTTCATTAGTCATTAAGGAAATATAAATACAAACCACAGTAAGATATCACTTCATACCCACCAGGGTAGCTTTTATTAATATAACAAACAAACTGAAAACTAGCAAATGTTGGCAAGCATGTAGATAAATAGTATCCATGGCATTGTGGAAATTAATTTTATGGTTCCTTAAAAAGTTAAACATAGAATTACCATATGACCTGGCAATTCTACTCCTCCTAGGTATATATCCAAGAGAAATAAAAACATATGTCCACACAGAAATCTGTACACAAATGTTCATAGAAGCATTAGTCATAATAGCTAAGAAGTAAAAACAGCCCAAATGTCCATCACAATGGCTGATGAGGTAAATTGTGATATATACTCTCAATGGAATACTATCCAGCCATATAAAACAAAGAAATACTGATATGTGCTATAACTTAGATGAACTACAAAAACATTTTTCTAAGTGATAAAAACCAGACACCATAAGCCACATGTTATATGATCCTTTTAATGTGATATATCCAAAATAGGAAAATCTACAGAAACAAAAAGCATTTAAAGGTTACTAGGGGATAGGAGAGAATGAGGAGTGATTACTTAATAGGTACAGAACATTTTATGGGATGGTGAAAAAGTTTTGGAACTAGAGAGAGCTAGTAGTTGCACAACATTATGAATACACTAAATGCCACTGAATTGTGCACTTTAAAATGATTAATTGTATTCTATGTAAATTTCACCTCAATAAAGCAACAACAAAAAAAGATAATCACATATGACATTTACCAGAAAGCATTCCCAGAAAGCAGCCTGGTTTAGGTGGTCCTATTCATAGCTTCTATAATATTCTATGGAATATTTCCATTATTACACCCTTGTAAAATTATGTTGTAATATTATTTTAATATGTCAACCTATCATACTAAGTTATAAATTCTTGAGGGCAGAGACTTACTCTGCCTTACTCATAGGACTTACTCTGGAAGTAACCCAGTGCGTCACACATAAAAAGTACTCAATAAATGTTTGTTTTAATTTGATGGTACCCAGTCTACTAACATAGGATGTATTTATAAAATAGTTTGTCTAATTTTTTTAGAAACCTAATAATCAGTCAAATATTTTATGTGGAGTCTATTGAGTTTCTTGTAATTAGAATACCTGAGTCTATCTTAACTACTTAATATGATCTTTTATTATTGACACCCTAATTATTCTTTGATTATGAACAATAATTAAAATAAAATTTATGTAGCTCATTTGTATCACTTTGATATATGTCAAATGTTGCTGCATAATTTTCAATGGTGTATTTATACTTTGGACTACATAATGGATTTAAGCTGATGATACAGAAATTTCTTTTGAGGAATTGGTATTACCCAAATCCCACTTCCAATAATTAGTCCAAGGCCTAAAGACCCATCTGTTCCTACTTTATGATAGAAAGGCACATTGTTAAGTGTACATATGCTTCAAGACATGTGATGGCGATACATCTGGATAAACCCACTATAAGTTGAAAACATCATATATAAGTCAAAAATGGCATAAGTCAAAAATGCATTCAATACAACTAACGTACATTTAATACAACTAACCTAAGACAACTAACAACTTAGCTTAACCTACCTTAAACATGTTCAGAACACTTACCTTAGCCTACAGTTGGGCAAAATCATCAAAACACAAAGCCTATTTTATAAGAAAGTGTTGTATCTCATGTAACTTGTTGCATACTGTACTGAAAGTAGAAAACAGAATGGTTGTATGGGTACTTGAAGCTCAGTTTCTACCAAATGCATGTTGTTTCTGCAATATCATAAAGTTGAAAAATCCTAAATCCAACCATCGTAAGTCTGGGACCATCTGTACTTACAGGAAAATTTGAAATTACATTTTTTGGTTGATACATAATACAAATAGAAGGTAAAATATTATCTTCTTTACAAGTGTGTGGTATTGTTTTTCAAAACTGTTTTCAAAGGCAACATCCAAATTGGTATCCTAAATGAGAAATATTCTTTGACAATTAGTCCCATATCTCCAGCTGCCTTAATTCACTTTGTTGTTCATGTTCTATACTCTGTATCACCAATCACCAAATCTTAATACTTTCCCCAGTGCATCACATGCACATTTATTTCTTTTTCTCTTCCAGCATTACCCTGTGCCAGCCATGAGAACTCATACTCAATTAACAATATCTACTTCTCATTCATCCTACAAATTCTATTACCTATTTCTCAACTTAGAAGCCTACCCTTAATCTGTTTTCTAAAAAAGAAAGTCCAGGTACTTCAAACTCACATTAAATACTCTCCACGATCTGATTCTACCCCATCTATCCAACCTTTTCCAACTTCATCAATCATTCTTTTCGCCCCTAAACCTTATTCTTAATATTCCTCTCTTCCCTTTTTAAATAATTTCTGTTGAATTCCAGGACATTCTTCCACTCTTCTTAATGTCATCTTTTCCTGACATATAAGTAAGAAGCCTCTATCTTTCCCTCATTCTTGGTGACTTGAAATTTCAAGTTACTAACCATTTATAACTAAACCTGTGGTCCTCCACTCTCTCAACTCTAGTGTCTATATATCCAGACTCCATACTAGTTGTTCACAAATCAACCATATTATGGTTTCCATCATTACTCAAAATTTTTCAGTCTTCAGTATTCCACATCACACAACTTTAAATTCTGATCACATTCTCTTATTCTTCCACATCTCTACTACACTTTTGCTCTTACTGAGGCAAATGACAGATAGAAGTTTCAGCTTACAATTCACTGAAATATGAATATATCTCCTCTATTCTTGCACAGTAGAGACCATCAAACACCCTGAGCCCAAGGTCACAATATAAAAAGCTAAAGTTTATTAAGCTGGTCATTAGGTATAACAGTGAATGTGCAGCTTAAACTTGTTCTATTGTTTTGGATGAAATCTGTCTATTATCTGTATGGCAAAGCCAGGCCTCATTAAACCAGCCATTAAACCTCATTAAACCTTACCTTCTGTTATAAAGTCTGATATCATGTTTCATTTCAAATAAATATGTTAAAACACATTTTGATTAAATATTATGGAAAGCATTGAGAAATTAATTATAGAAACTCTCTTATATATTAGATTTTAAAAACAATTCAAAAATAAATGATCTAGATATAATATAATTAATTGTTCTATTTTTCCATTAAGACATGGAAATGGAATAATATATTCCTCGCTACCTAATTTTTAATAATACAATGTAATGTGTAGCTAATACGATAAGTCATTTATAAGGTGACATAATTGACAGGAAGCATAGTATTCTTTTGGGATATTCATACATTTATCCTCTTTGCTAGAAAGTTGCACGGCATTTTCTATTTAGGTTGGTGCAAAAGTAAGTGCAGTTTTGGACAGTGAATTTTAAATCATTGAGCCTAGTTAAGGCTCACATCTTCACTAATCAAAATAGAAACCAATATAATCAACACATTTTTGCCAACAAGAAATAAGTTTGTTTATTCCTATAGAGTAAAAATCCGTGCTTTGGGATTCAATGAAATCTTGGAAAGCATTTTCTGCACCCTGCGGGTTGTAGAAGTGTTTTCCCTTCATAAAGTTGTTGAGATGCTTGAAGACATGGTAGTTATTTGGTGAGAGGTCAGGTGAATATGATGGATAAGGTAAAACTTCATAGCCCAATCCATTCAACATTTGAATCGTTGGTTATGCAACATGTGGTTGGGTATTGTCATGGAGAAGAATTGGGCCCTTTCTGTTGACCAGTGCTGGCTGCAGGTGTTGCAGTATTTGGTGCATCTCATCGATTTTCTGAGGGTACTTCGCAGATGTGATGGTTTCGCTGGGATTTGGAAAACTATAGAGGATCAGACCAGCAGCGGACCACTAAACAGTGACCATGACCTTTGTTTGGTGTAAGTTTGGCTTTGGGAAGTTCTTTAGAGCTTCTTCTTGGTGCAACCACTGAGCTGGTCATTGCTGGTTGTTGTATAAAATCCACTTTTCTTTGCATGTCACAATCTGAATGAGAAATGGTTTGTTGTCGTTGCACACAAGAAGAGAAGGTGACATTTCAAAATGATGCTTTTTTTTGATTTGCGGTCAGCTCATGAGGGGCCCACTTATCGAGCTCTTTCACCTTTCTAATTTGCTTCAAGTGCCGAAGAACCATGGAATGGTTGACATTAAATTCTTTAGCAACTTCTTGTGTAGTTGGAAGAGGATCAGCTTCGATGATTGCTCTCAGTTGGTCGTTGTCAACTTCCAATGGCCGGCTACTGCGCTTCTCATCTTCAAGGCTCTTGTCTCCTTTGCAAAACTTCAGGAACCACCTCTGCACTGTACGTTCGTTAGCATTTCCTGGGCCAAATGCATTGTTGATGTTGTGAGTTGTCTCCACTACATTAGGATCCATTTTAAATTCAAATAAGAAAATCACTTGAATTTACTTTTTGTCTAACATCATTTCCATAGTCCAAAATATAGTTTAAATATAAAATAAAGAGCAAGTAATAAGTCATTAGCAAAAAAACATAAAGCAATATATGTGCATTAAAACGAAGTATAGTATAACCACATTCATTTACGAATGTATTCCAATATAAATGGCAAATTTCAACAATGCTAAAACTGCAATTACTAATTTTGCACCAACCTAAATAAAACACAGCCAATTGTTTTAGTTTAGTGTAGTTATGAGACAAAAAATACTCTATCAAAAATAAACTTTAATAAAGCTCCATCAGAGCAGAGTACCTGCCACCTTCCTCATTGTAGTCCATCTCTTCCACCCACAAAATAATAAATTCTTTATATTAGCATAAGATTGTTTTATCTTCTTTTTCAATAGTATGTTGAGATTATTTTGAGTAGAGTAAAAGGAAAACAACAGAAAATGGAAAATTAGGAGCATATTTCGATGATTTTGCAGTTGATAAGTCACTATATTTATCATCAACTTGAACATTAATATTTTTCACCACTTCTTGAATATACCTTCAAAAGTGATAACACCTTTTGTGCCAAATAGAAGATATTTACACAGATCTAATAAATAGGTTTTATTGATAAGAAATTAAGAAAATGTTTATAATTCCATGAGGTACTGAATTTATAATATTTTATTATTTCATAGTTAGTTCCATATGTGATCATGTATTTTTGCATTCTATGAATATGTATATGTTTACATATACATACATCACTATTTTTAACATTTGTTACTAATAGAACAAATGAAATTTAAATACATTAAAGAACTTTCTTACTCTGTATTAATGTGGAAGAAAAACTCTGGAGGAATAAAGATTAAAAAGAAAATATATTAGCTGAAGACTTACATGATAAACACAATTTTAGTTTTCTTGGGAAAAAAGTGATTGTAAGTCAATTTTGACTCAACATAAAATGTCTGATATATACTTGATATTTTTAATAACCATACAAATTTAAATTTCTTCCATGTCTATAGACATAATATAAATTTAAAAAATCTTAGAGATATTTTATATGGCATATATTCTACATCTGAGCAATTAATAGTGTTAAGATAATTAAAGTACACCATATATATTACCTTAATAGAATAAATATATTTTCCTTTCCATATTTTATTTTAATGAGAATTAGGAAGATTTTTTTTTCCTTTTATTTCATCACATAATGGGAGTACAAATATTGTTAGGGTTACATACATTGCCCCCCCACCCCTCCCCCCCCACA
>VBSM01002616.1:1082972-1190668 GCA_008086735.1 Cheirogaleus medius | reverse complement strand
GTGCCAATACCAGGCTGATTTAACTATTACAGCTTGAAGTCAGGAAGACTGATGAAGATTTTAATGATGGGACATACTTCCAGGTTTTTCTATAATATTCTATGCACAATAGCATTTTTTCACTTTGAAAATGGATGGATTTTTATATTTTATGTTCTCTTTTGTTGCTGAATTCTACGGATATGATATCCTGATTTGCCTGAACTAAGAATTGATTGCTTATTCTTATTTTGCATAAATGCAAGATAGTTTAAAAATATCAAATATTTGAAACAAATATGTGGCATTTTATAACCATAATTAACAATCTTAGAAATACTCTGTCATTATGTAACTTTATCCTCGTTGACCTGGTTTTTAATCAAAGAATTACACAACTATGACATGTTAAATATAACAATTTATTTATTTAATTCTCAATCATAAAAGCCTAATGCATTGTATTAGCTATTTTCCTCATCAATTTGATCAATATTTTACAGAGTAAAGACTTTTAAACATTAAAAAAAGACAAACTAAGCACTGTAATTTTAGCTAGTATCAATTTAGGTTATCTAGCTTGAATATGTAATAGGAATTGTATTTTCCTATTTAATTACTCATCACTTGTATTCTTCTATTTGTGACTTCCTTCGCAGGTCATAGCAAGTGCTATGATTGGAATTTGTCCCCCAAAGTTTGTGTATTGGAAACTTAATCCCCAGTACAGTGGTGTGGGGAGGTGAGGACCAATCTCTCTCATCCTCTCTTTGTCCTTCCACTATGGGATGATGCCACAAGAGGGCTCACACCATATGGTAGCCCCTTGATTTTGGACTTCCCAGCCTTCAGAACTGTGAACCAATAAATTTTTATTGTAAATTATCCAGTAGTCTGTTAAAACAGCACAAAATGAACTAAGACAGCAAGGTTGCAAAATGTAAACTTGATGAGACAGAAATAAGCAGAGTATTATTTCATCATAATCATACCTTATTCCATTATTTCAAATATTCATTGACAAAAATGGTAATATATTTTAAAAATAAAAGTATTTCCTAATCTCTTTAAACAAGAATACTTTCTGAGTATCTCAAAAGATTTTTAGAGATAGAGAGAGAAAGAGAAAACCTATGGGACTAAGCCTTTATTAGGATCCATGGGTGTTATCCTTTGACCTTTTCTGAGGGATTGTGAATTGTGTAGTTGAATGAAGACACCTGAAAAAGGTGGACACTTATTGACATGACTCTTATGGCCAACAGTAGAACATCTATCTCATGCTTCACTCTCTTTTAAGGACTCACATAATTAAGTCAGGGCCACACTGTGTAATCCCCCTTTTGATGAACTCAAAAGAGAAGAAGTAACTTTATCACAGGAGTTATATCCCTCAAAAAGCACGGCTCCCTTCTCACCCCACACACATTCAGGGGGTTGCTTATACACAGTGTGTTACTAGAGGGTGGAAAGTTTAGAGGTCATCTTAGATTTCTGCTTACCACCCCAATTTATAGTCTCTGCTTTCCCTTCACTCCTCTACTCTTAAATACCCTGGATGCTATACTATTATGACATTCAGGGTGGAGTTCCCAAGGTTGGCATCCTTGTTTGCTCTCTTTCTTGTCTTTAGGGATTCTAAACAGTGAGATAAAACCTGGGTGCAGGGTTTTACAAGTTCACTCAAAGGGTCATATAAATAATCCACAAAAAAACCCTGTCTGCCAAATCACGGAGTTCTCCAGGGTGTTTACTTCACCCCTATAGAAATACAATGTTATCTATGGACCTGCAGCCTCAGTATGACTTTCATCAAAGCAAGTCAACATCTGATATTTAGGGATCTACTAAATATTAGCTGGTGATTTTTATTCTCATTCATAGTGAAACGCTACCAGTAATATGTAGATACATGAGATTAATCAGGATTCTCCAGAGAGACAGAACAAACAGGATATATAGATAAATATAAATATAGATATACTTATACATATAGATAGATATATGGGGGGGGGATTTGTTAGGGAAATTGGCTCATGCAATTATGGAGGTTTCAAGGTCCCACAACAGGCCATCTACAAGCTGGAGACCCTGAGATGCTGATAGTGTGGCTCTATCCAAATCCTAAAACCTCAAAACCAAGGAAGCAGATGGTATAATGCCCAGTCCAAAACTGAAAGCCTGGGAACCCAGGAGCCCTTGGTGTAAGTGCTGAAGTCCAAAAGCTGGAAAGCTCCTGTCCAAGGTCAGGAGAAGAAGATTATTCCAGTTTCAGGAGAAACACACACACGTACACAGAGTAAATTGCCCCTTCTCTGCCTTTTTTCATTTTATTTGGGCTCCCAGCTGATGGTATGGTGCCTGCCCCCCCACCCAGACCGTGGACTCACATGCCAATCTCCTCTAGAAACACCCAGAAGAAATGCTTTACCCATTCTCTATGTATTTCTTAATCCAGTCAGATTGACACCTAAAATTAGCCATCACAGATGGTGAATAACAGAATGATAGTCCCCCATCTTTGAGGCGCTCATTTAAGTACATTTGTCATCTTGGTACTTAGGCACTTTTCAATTATCACTATCCCGCGCCCCTTCCACTACTTGTCTGGAACCTGCCACCCACCTCACACCTCTCCCATTACTAGTGGAGATAAGCAGGGTGAGCTCAGTTTTGGAAAGCAGAGACCATTAACCCTAACACAGCTCCTTACAAAGGGTAGGGTTTTCTATCGGAATATTAAGTTTCATGAGAACTGACTGTGATTGTCTTGTATACTGCCAAGCACAATATCTGACAGACAATGAATATTAATAGAATAAATTATAGAAGTAAATATGTATTGAATTGAATAATATTCTGCTAAATAATTCCAAGAATAACCCAATGGATTCATTTTGATCTTGCTAAGGAGGAAAATAATCTCTTACCATTATTTCAATTATGAAATTTTCTTTGTAGATATTTGTATACTCCAGGTTTTTATTCTGCAGAATTTAAGGATTAGGTTTTGTGTCTTTAATCTACTTCACTGTTTTTTGCAAATGAAAGATCTTACACTTTTAAACAAATTCTAAAACTCTAAGAATCATGACATTATTTATTAATCTCTAAGAAGTATAGAACTCTACGACTTGTCCTTTTTTGCCTAGTACATTGCGACTCCAAAAAGTGAAATGTGAAGTGTATTCTGTTTGGTTGCAAAATGCAAATCAGATATATTAATATTCATATCATAACTTCCATTTCCTAGGAAGTATCTTGGCAATTAAAGTTTGATTAATTTATTTTCTCTTTTTGGGGGCAGTATTAATGAGATCATCATAACTTTTGTAAAAAGCTAAAATGCTAGGTTATGAGGGTAAACAATTATATGATGAGTTAGTCACAAAGTTTGCATTTAAATTTTACATGGAGGAAGAAACTTATGATTTGGTAGCTTAATACAACAAAAGAAAAGCTTATAACAAAACATACAACACCATAACAAAAGCATCTAACAAATATTAGAGAGCTGCAACTAAATTTAACCACCAGAACAGAGAAAACCCTTGGCTTTACAACATTTTCCATTTGTCTTCATTGCTCATATACCCTATCATTTACTTTTAATGTTGTGCTTGCCAATATTAATTCATCAGGATTTTATCAACTCTGGCACATCTGTTCTTGCCATCATGGAAGCAGAATAAAAATTTGGTTGTTGATTAATTTTTTTTAGTGACCAAACAATACTGGTCAGATCTGAGGTCTATTTAGAATAGCAAATAATTTAATATGGCTGATAAATGTCATGCTTGAATAACATTTTTTTTAACAATTACTTTTCAAAAGAGTTCACACATTGGAAACATCATTTAGATTTGAGAACAAAGACAGTTTATTTATTAAGAAAATAACACTAAATCTAAATAATTTAAGCTATAATTTAAATGCCAACCACTTTCCCCCAATGCTTTTGTTCTTTGTTTTTAATTCTGTGATTCTGCTACAGGTCAACCAATTACTAAACAGTTCAGCTAGAGAATCAGTGAAATGGTTTCTGAGCATCATTTAATGAAAAAGCACTTTGATCTAAAAAAACGTTCAAGTGCAATCACACAAAGAGATCAACCCAGTTTATTAGATTATTTCAAAGTAAACTTTTGGGATTAAGTTAAAGCCCCAGACTAGGAAAAATAAGACATAAATGGCTCTACCACTTTTACCACAAACGAGTCTTTTTTGACCATTGGCAAATTATCTCTCAAATTCAAATTTTCTCACATCTAAAGAGGGGATAGTAATTTCTCCTATTGTACTTCATAGTGATGTCAAAATTAATTAAGGTCACAAATATGACAAGACTTTTTAGACATCAATGTGTTTTATTCTTATTGTCTCAGACCAGTTAATGCACATGAGTATTGTACATGAACCCAATGTTCACTAATGTTTTCAGCAGAGAGATCTAGTGGAACATTAATGAATTACACTGTATTTAATGTTATATTATCTGATATTGAATGTTCATTTTATTCAAAAGATACATACTAATTATGTTTTCTAGAAAAAAAACTACTTCTATGTAATTTGTTATTTTGTTTTGTCTTTTTGGTAACTGAGCCATGTATCCAAGTACTGTGGTGAGTTATATATAGTATGATTGTCTAAGATTCTTTGATGAAAATAAAATTATTGTTTACTAAATTATAACTTTTATAATTAATCCTATACATATATATGCATTTTTTAAAAGATTTTAAGAGCAAAATTAATGGTCTCCGAAATTCTCTCAAAATTACATAGGATTATCAATGAAACTTATTTTTATAGTCAGAAACCTTCTAAAACCTTCTAAAACCTCTCCATTCTGCTTTTCCTTTTCACTACATGTGCAATAGCACAGCTATGTCAGAAAATCTATTCAAGAATTACAGCTTTATCATAATTTTGTCTTAATTGTGTATTTTGCTTACTCTAAATGCCTATTCCACTGTTGGCACAGGGTTACCAATATCTGTGCTATTCTCAGTGCCTGCTTGATTCAAAATAATGCTAAATATTGACAAAATATAACAATTTGGCTCCCTTATTCATCATAATTTTTTGTTGATGAACATTTTTTAAATATGGAAAAGAATATAATTACACAATTTATGTTGCTTCTCTCTGTTCTGTTTCTTCTCTTTTTTTCTATAGCTGTACAGTAGTCTTCCCTTCTCTGTAGGGGATAAGTTCTGAGATTTCCAGTGGATACTTGAAACCACAGAAAATATTAAATTCCATATATATTGTTTTTTCTAAACATCCATACCTATGATAAAGCATAATTTATAAGTTAGGAACAATAAAGGCTAACAACTATAAATAATTATAAAATAGAACAATTATAACAATATATTGCATAAAAGTTACATGAATATGTTTTTTTTCCTCTCAGAATATGCTACTGTACTGTACTCTCTGATTTTCAGGCTGAAGTTGACCGGGAGTAAATGAAACAGCAGAAAACAAAACTATGTGCATGAATGTGGAAGATAATGTGTAATGATTCCTTTTATCAATAATTCATTCCATTATCACATAGCAATATGTGTGGTGGCCAGTTTTTATGGAAAATGAAATGCCACTTGACAACAGAGAGCAAACTAAATATCCATAACCAGAAACATTTTACTTATTTCTTGTGACAAAATTTGTAAACATACAATTCATATTTTGGAACCTAAAAAATAATGCTTCCCTACATATACAGTACAATCACTTTATTTAAATATTGCATAGTATTTATTGTAATTTCTGTAATTGTAAATGTTACAATTATAATATACCGCAAGGGCAAGTAAAGATCTTTCTCAAAAATATAACATTTATTGTATTTTTCTTGCACTTTTTTGTATTATACTTTTTATTGTGTCGATAAACTCAGTTTACCCTTTTATGCTAAGATTTTAATTAAGGAAAGCCTTAGGATATAAATATTATGGAGTTCAAGGATCTCATTTAATATGGTGAACTTAATACATATGATATTTTTTCATACCATGATTTATGCAATAGAATCATTTATTTACTTGAAAATAATTTCTTGTTCCATCACTTTGTATTTAATGACAGAAGTCAGCTTTTTTACTTTTAGTCTAAATATACTTTTTAAAATTATCAGTATTATTTTTGTGTTACTGAAAAATATTTAGTTATAAATACAGCTGATGTTTGAACAACACAGGTTTGAATTGTGTGGGTCCACTTATAGGCAGATATTTAAAAAATAAATATGTTGGAAAATTTTTTGAAGTTTGTGACAATTTGAAAAAGTTTCGGGAAAACTGCGTACCCTAGAAATAAAAAAAATTAAGAAATTTAGGTATGTCATGAATCCATAAAATATAGGTAGATGCTAGTATATTTTATCATTACCATAAAATATACATAAATCTATTTAAAAAGTTAAATTTATCAAAACATATGTACATAAACACAGATTATACATGATTCCATTTCTAGTTGAGAAAAACATGAACAAATTTAAAGATGCATATGCAGTTTTAAGTCATAACTGCATAAAATTGACTATAATTCATACTGTACTACTTGAATAATTTTTTAACTATCTCTTGTTGCTATTGTAGTGAGCTCAAGTGATGGGTGTATCCACTTAAAATGCTCTGTGATGCTAATCATCTCCACGTGAGCAATTTGTCTCTCCAGTAAATTATGTATTTCAGTAAAAAGTGATCCCTCATGCTTCTCATGTATTTTTCCTTGTGTTTACTACAATACAATAAAACTTGAATAACATATGGAACCCATATGAAGTGCCACTCATGATACTGGAAGTGATCCCCAAAGCAAAGTTATGACATTACAAGAAAAAGTCAAATAGCTTAATATGTACCATAGATTAAGGTCTTCAGGAATGGTTGTCCACCATTTCAAGATAAATGAATCCAAGGTAAGGACCATTATAAAAATGGAAAATAAAACTTGTGAAGCCATAGCTGCAGCTATGCCAACAGGTATGAAAACCTTGCACTTTTTATTTAATACCTTTTAATTCATATTGAAAATGTAGCTTTTAAGTGGGTACAGGGTTACTATAAGACAAATATACCTGCAGACTCTAATATAATTCAAGAAGAAGTAAAACCACTAAATGACAACTTAAAGCAAAAGGAAGGTAAAAGATCTAAAGCTGGAGAATTTAATGCCAAACAATGGTTTGACAAATTTAGAAACAGTTTTGGCTTAAAAAATGTCAAGATAACAGGAGAAGCATCTTCTGCCAACCAAGAGGCAGCAGATGATTTCTGAGATGCCATTAGGAAAATCTTTAAGGAGAAAGGATATCTGACTAACAGGTTTTTAATGCAGATGAAAATGCCCTCTTCTAGAGACAAATGCCACAAAGGACATTTATTAGTAAGAAAGGGAAGTGAGCACCAGGATTTAAAGCAGGAAGAGATAGGTTAACTCTATTGTTTTGTGCAAATGCAGTCAGGTTTTTGATCAGGACTGCCCTTATCTGTAAAGCTGCTAAGCACGAAATATTGAAGGAAAATGATAAACAACAGCTGCCATGGTCTTTTTTGGCTGTACAACAAAAAGGACTGGACAATAAGAACTATTTTTTATGGATTGGTTCCATCTATACTTTGTCCCTAAAGTGAGAAAGTACCTTGCCAGTAAGGGACTGTCCTATAAAGTTCTTTTGATATTGAACAATGCCCCTGGCTACCCAGAACCTTATGAGTTTAATACTAAAGGTGTTAAAGTAAATAAAAGTTCTCTAATTCATTCTCTAAACTAGGAGGTCATAATGACCTGCAAGGCTCATTATGCATGGTACTCTATGGAAAGGATTGTCAATGTTATGGAAGAGAACCCAACAGAGAGAACATCATGAAAATCTGGAAGGATCACACCACTGAAGAAGACATCATTACAATTAAAGTAAACAAAGTCATCAGGCCCAAAATAATAAATTCCTGCTGGATAAAACTGTGTCCAGTTGTTGTGCATGCTTCACAGGATTAATGACAGAGCCAGTCAATGAAATCATGAAAAATATTGTGGATATGGCAAAATATGAGAGATGAAAGGTTTCCAGATATGGATCTTGGAGAAATTCAGGAGCTAAAAGACACCATGCCTAACTAAATAACAGAAAACAACTTGATGGAGGTGAGTGCTTCCAAACCAGTGCCAGGCAATGAGGAAAATGACAAAGAAGAAGCAGTGTCAGAAAACAAACTAGACAATCTGGCAGAAGAGTTAAGAGTTATACTCACATAGTCTGTGTATTTTCTTTTGGAAGCCCTGGCAAGCTAATACAACTATATATTGAAGCAAAGGGACTTGGTTTAAGGTTGATAACTCAATGTCTGAAAAGAGGAACTATTGTTAGTACAACCTTATGCCTATAACTCAGATACTGCAATGTTCTCATAGAATTATGGCCAAAGTTCATTGATTGCACTGAAAAATGAGAATGAAAAAATAATAATTTCTAAACACATTTTCATGTAAACAATTAACAACTAGCAACAGACCCAGAAGCAGAGGTCAGAATACCAAGATACCAGATGATACTCATTTTATGATAGAGAAATACAAGCACATGACTAGTGTATTAACTGAGAAGCATTAAAATAGGAAACAAAGTGAATGCCAAGTATTTTATTTGAAAATTTTCAATGAATTTGTTAGTTCTAATATCTCAGAGAACACAATCATGTATAATTAGAGTTTATATTGAAGAAGGGTTGTTTATTATATACCTTATAAAAGTTGAGTTGGCCAAAGAGCATGTCTGTAGAGTTGGTCAAGAGGAGCATAGAGGTTATTGAAATGTGTCTATATCCAGTTTTCCAAAGATTTGATTTTGACTTAGCTATCAATCCAGCATATATTTAAAAATAAATGTTCCTGATAACTATACATGGATAAATAGCCTGATGAAATAAAGTTGTCAAATATTGGCATGATTCCCCATTCATGAAAAGCTAGAAATGGCCTTTTTCATAAACAGTATGTTTGTTTGGAAAAATACAAGGTGTCTGAAGCCAAGGAAACAGCATGACACTATTGGGTGTATTAAAAAAAAATCAAAGAAAGTCAAGAATAATTTGTGAATTATAGGAATTTTTCTTATTGGAAATGCTCAAAATGTCTTTTGTGTCCTTTTATTGCCATGATGGTGACATTTGAATTACACATATTTTGCAGTTTTCATGTATGCATCTTTTCATTCATTGATTCATTCAGCAAGTGATTATTGAACCCTTTTTATCTCAACCATTCTCCATGTTCTAAGTGTTAAAGGATTGCAATAGCACAGAAAGAATCTGCCAGAATAGAGCTAAGCTGGCCTTTTTGCTGACTAAAATTTGCCAGACTTATTCCTCTACTGTGGTATTTACACTCATTGACATCTCTTCCTGGACCACTTTGTGTTCTTATAGTCATATCTCATTTTCATTTTTCAGGTCTCTCCTAATACGATTTTTAGAATACTCCAATGGGTATGGGTATGAATGCTGGAGGTCTCAGAACTGTACAGCAGATCTCATAGAAGAAAAGATGAGTTTCAGAACCCAGACTTAAAGGCCTAGAAAATAGAGGATTTAAAAGACCATGTAAAATAAAACTAATCTCAGTTAAAGCAGTTGTTCCTTCCTCTCCATTTCTACTACCATCATGACTTACTTACATTCCAACTCTTTTTTCCATCAGTATAGCTCATACTGACGGCAATACAGTAATATAGTGCTTAAGAATATGGACTTTGGAGCCACACTGCTGGGTTCAACGAGCTATGTGATCTTGGCCAAGTTTCTTAATCTCCTTGTACTTCAGTTTTCCACACCTGTAGGATTTGGAAGGATCCTATAATACTTGGAGAATTGTTGTGATAATTGAATGAGATGGTGTGTGAAGTGATCTTTGTAAAGTGCCTGGCTATACATGTCTATGCTATTACTACAATTAACAATTCACTTCTCCGTCTTCTTTTTCACTCCACCTGTGTTTTCTGTTCAATTACATCCACTTCTGCTTCACAGATTTTATTTTATACTTTCTCTGTATATTTTTTGTGTTCTGCTTACCCCATCCTGCCCTACTAGTTGTATACCTTTATTCATGCCTTCAAAAGGATGATTTCTATTTAGTCACTATTTCTATTTAGTCCATGTTTGGCCAAGATTTTATGGGAAATGGAGGTCCAGTCCTTGTTTCCCCAGCCCACTCTTGGCCTGTTGTAACTAAAGAGGCAAAGATATATGGTCTCCTATCATAAAGGGTACTGCAGGCCCTGAGACCCCAATAGGCTTTCCTCCAAGGTATCCACCACTTATGAGTAACACACATTACCTGAAATCTAAGTAAAGGTTACAAGTACTGATTTTCTGACTTCTATACTGGAGGAAGACTATGAATATGTTGGAGATACCCCTAAAAGGAGGAAATGTCAGAAAACTAAAGACATAAAAATGAATAAATAGGAAATTAGATTGAAATAAAACAAAATGGGAAACCTGTTTTTTTCCCCAGAAAAAGTAAGTTATGTTTCCACAGCTGGAGGCTAAAAACAGCTGCATTATCTTTAGCTCATTGAATGGAGCTCAGTCATTAATATTTTACTCATGTACACACTTCATTTTGATGTAATTTTCCTGTATAACCAGCCAGAATCATCTGCAGGATATTTAACAAAAATGATGAAAATACTCAACTGCATCTGTTCATCATTTGGCTAACCACATTTTTGCATAAATTTAACATGGGCTTAAGCCACCACCATTATTTTCCTCATCTTTCTTTTTTTTTTTCTCTGTTCAAATCTGCATGCCAAAATTTATTATTATTCGGGTATCCAACCACACTACCATTCCAGTAATCAAGTGAAAAGCAGCAAAGTAAAATTGAAAAGATGCTTTCTAAAACTGCAGGCACGTACAATACTTCCCTAAGACAACAACCAGTGGTTGTTGCAATGACAAATGGCTTTAATAATGAAAACAGACTCTCGGCTTTACCTATACAGATGCAGTTTAATTTTCTTCTTCCTTATTAGAATCCTCACTAGCTTTCCTCCTCCACCCTGCCCCCAGTTATAAAAATGAGTTGGCAAACACAACACTTCTATTCATTCTCAGTTTAATATACAATTTCTCATATACACAAAGGGGTGAAATGGTTTCTAAAAACATTGGCTGGTAATGATGACAGTAGAATCTAATTCCCTCAGGTGTTAACTTAATACTTATCTCTCTGCTGGAGAGTGTAATAAGGTCGTCAGGATTATTGAAGTTGACAGAGCACCACACTCAGATTAATTACATCATAGAATTCAGAAGGAATTAGAAAAAGCAACAATACCACCCCTGGCAAATGCATATATTTTTTATAGTTCTCTAAGGACTCTCAGTATAATATAATACAAATGAGTGAAGAATGGCTAATGTCATTGATTTGTAGGTTTTGCGATACACATTCTGAAAGATTAATTATTCTGAGAGTAAGAAATCACAAATTGAAAGAAAAATATTCATCACTTATCTTAAATAAGTGATGAATAATTGAAGGATAAGTAAAGGGTACCAACATATGTGACTCTCTTTCCTACCGTGTTCAAGAAAATCTATATTCATTGCACACTTTAATTCTCAGAAACATGCTAATTAGGTATTATCCTTTAAAAAGTGGAAATTGAGGCTGAAATATGTGAAGAAACTTTCCCAAAGTCACATATCTAGTAAATAGTCAGCAGCATTTGAATTTATCACCCAAATTCTAAACTCTTTCCTTTTTAACATAGGGAATACCAAAGCATTGTTCTTGAAATGTTTCTATGTTAGACAGTGAAAATTTTACATAGGAAAAAACACATATGATTAATAAATATGAGAACTAAATTGGACAATCAGAGGTTAATTAAAATGGCCAAAGGGAAGGGATTTGAGGCCACAGTTACTCCCCTGCAATTCCTTCACTCTTCCTGCTCTTGTGACTAATTCCAGGAATTGGCCTAACCACATACTGATTATGACTATTCTGAGAAGTCCCATAGCCTTTAGCCAATCATCTATTGGCTTATCTCTGTTAACAAATAGTATCTCAACATGAACAAGCTGAGACCACCTTGCTGCATCTCCTCATTTTGTAGTTAAAAATCTGCTGATAACGACCCCAACCTGGAGCACTTCCCAAGGTAGCTTGGAAGTATTTCCCATGTTGCAGTCCTCAAATATGGCCCAAATACTTTAATTAATTTTGCCTCCGTTTCTTCCGGTAGGTCGACATAACAACACATATTGAGTGCCTTCCTTAAATAATGTTAGAAATGTAATATATATTTATTTGGTTAAAACATAAAACATTTTAAGAATTTGGTGAGTCACTTGTAATTGCCTTGGGGGGATGTGACATATAAATCTAAAACATTGAAAAGTGATACAGGGCAACCCACACTATTACACTTATCAAAAACTAGGAACATATCACTACTGCACTTTTGAAAATCTAAAATATACCTGGATATGAAATAAAACAGAAAATGTTTCTCAGCAGCTAAAACAGATACTGCAAAGTATTTTCTCCTTGATTCACACAATATATTTGTAAATAGGACTATTCCTCTTGTCTACATTGAGAAAGACTGATTGAGGCCACAAAGCTCAGGATAAAATGTAAAAAGTGCTGATCTGCACTCTAAAGAGAGGTGCTTACATATTTCAGAGGGATTAATAAGAGGTGTCCAAGCTGGTCACTACAGAAAGCCATCCTCAGGCTCCAGTATGATGTAAAAAACAAACAAGAAACAAAACAAACAAAAAGGCCAGCAACTCATTAGAAATACTTTATAGCACTTTCCTTTCTGTGTCTCCCAGAAAGTCAGGGAGGAGGCTCTTTTCTCTACACCTTGAAAAAGATTGGCTGAATGAACCTGAAGTGGAGGGTGACGGGACAGGGTGGAAGGGTAAGGGTAGGGTAGGAGCAGACCTGCACTGTCCTCTGTTTTTACAGGCAAAGATTCCTAAGTTTTTCAGTGGCCAAAAGAAAACCCTGAAAGATGCCCAAGAGGGCAACCTCCCAGGGCCCGGAAACCCTCAGCTGTAAAACCGGAGCAGAAGCTCATGAGGGTGATGTGCAAAGTCTCCTAGAAACTAAATCACCCACAAAAATAAATGGTGGAGTGTGGTGGTGGTCTCCAAAGAAACCACCAATATATTCCAGGAAATACATCAAATATGGACACCCACCAAAACTATGTGAGAACCACAAATAGGAAATTGTTGGGATGGGAATGGGAGAAGGAGCATTTGGAACAAAGAGAGTGAAGTGAGAGACCAAATTTCATGCCCCTATCCCAGTCCTTCCTGTCTGCTGGCCTATAGCATATGGGTAAGCCCGAACTGGTGAGAGGTGAAAGCTGGAAATTAAATGCAAGATTGTAGTTTTGACTCAAATTGAATCAGATATTTTTATATCAGAAAATGACCACTGAATTACAGTATATCTGTGAAATGCCATCTAAGGGCAGAAAAGGGACTTCAAGAGAGAATGGCGAAGGTAATGGGGAGAAAAATGAAAGCTGTTTCTATTGTCCAGCCCATTATATAAATTGGTGTCATATGCATAAGAGGGACCCTTGGGACTACACTTACAGAATATTTACTCTGATTTTGCAAAGAAATTGACCATTTTTGCAATATTTATCATTTTTAAGAATATGACTACCTTAGACAGCAGGAGAATGGCTGTTACTAGCTGGAACGCTGGCAGCAGTGAGTAATGACAGCTGCCGGCCTCAAAGCAAGAGAGAAAAACAGAAACACAGTAAAAAGCAGCTTAAAGAACTGTAAAATCAAGTCAGTATTCATCATTTTGCATTGGGACAAATATTTCCCCCCAGCCAAGATATACATACATAGCCAATTGGTTTCTGGGAAAGTCTGATTCAATAGGTCTACTGTAAAGCCCAGGAATCTTAATTTTAATTACTCTCAAAGTGATTTTGTTCAGTCAGTTTTGAGGGAAAAGAAAATTGTTAGAGCCCTACTGTTGATGTTAGCAATCATGTTCTTATGTTCCAAAGTGTTTCTAATTTTAGTAGAGGCATGTGTCACTTAACAACAGGGATATATTCTGAGAAATGGGTCTTTAGGCAATTTTGTCATTGTGTGAACATCATAGAGTGTACTTAACACAAACCTGGATGGTATAGCCTACTATGTGACTAGGCTGCATGTTATGGACTATTGCACCTAGGCCAAAGGTACCTGTATACCATGTTACTGTGCTGGATACTGTAGACAACTGTAACACAATGGTAAATATTCGTGTATCTAAACATAACAAGACATGGAAAAAGTACAGTAAAAATAGGTTATAAAAAATAAAAACTGGAACACCTGCATGGGGAACTTAACCATCAATGGAGCTTGCAGGACTAGAAGTTGTTCTGAGTGAGTCAGTGAGTGAGTGGTGAGTGCATATGAAGGCCTAGAACATCACTGTACACTACCATAGACTTTATAAACACTGTATATTAGGCTACATTGAATTTATAAAATAATTATTTTCTTCAATGATAAATATACCTTAGTTTACTGTAACTTTTTTACTTTATAGACTTTTAATTTTTTTAAACTTTCTGATTCTTTTATAATACCATTTCACTTAAAACATACATTATACAGCTATATAAAAATATTTTCTTTCTATCCTTATCCAATAAGCTTTTATCTATTTTTAAAATGTATTTAGTTTTTACTTCTTAAGCATTTTTGTTAAAAACTAAGACAAAAGCACACACATTAGCCTAGGCCTACACAGGAACAGGATCATCAATATCACTGTCTTCTACCTCCACATCTTGTCCCACTGAAAGGTCTTTAGGAACAATAATTTCTTCTGGCATATTACTGAAGGACCTATCTTCTGCTGTTTTGCAGTTAACTTTTTTATAATAAATAGAAAGAGTGCACTCTAGAATAACGATGAAAATATAGTATAATAAATACATAAACTAATAACATAGCCATTTGTTATTATTAAGTATTATATTTTATATAACTGTATGCATTATGTATTTTTACTTTTTAAAAAATTAAGTAGATTTAGGGGGTACAAGTTAAACTCTGTTACATGTATGTATTACATAGTGGTGAAGTCTGGACTTTGGTTATACCCATCTCAAAAGTAGTGTATATAGTTCCCTATAGGTAATTTTTCATTCTTCACTCTCTCCTACTCTCCTCTTGTACTATATTTTTATATGACTGACAGTGTAGTAGTTTTGTTTACATCAGCATCGCCATGAACACATCAGTAATGCATTGTGTTACCATGTTACAATGGCTATGACATCACTAGGTGACAGGAATTTTTCAGCTCCATTATAATCTTATGGGACCACTATTGTATATGTGGTCCATCATTTACTGAAAGGTCATTATGTAGTGCATGACTGTATCTTATAATCAGGCACAGGAAAAGCATAATACCTTTTAAATGATCTTCATTCAAAATCAATTTTAAGATTTTGCTGCTCAGGATGAATATCTTCAGCTTTTCAGAATACTCAGTTAATCACAATGATGAGTTTCCTATATGTATCAAGTAGCCAAGATGTCGTGAGATGAATACAGTAACAGAAAATACCATATAAGGGCTCATGAAATTAGAACCACCAGAGTTCAAAGAAAGGCCGGGTAGTATGGGCTACTGTGACTTCTTTAGGAGCTTGGACTTAACTTTTGGATTTAAAGACTCAGTAAATGAAGAGTTTTTGTAAATGGTAACCAGCAAAGAACATAGAGCACAAAATGAATTTGAAGGGGGAAGTTATTGCCCATCAAGTCCCTCGGGTGAGATAATCTTGTTGTGAGAAAGAAAATTTGCACATTTCCTTCTCAGCATGTGTCTGTAAAGGGAGGAAAAGTTGGGGAAACGGCTGGATTTATTTATGAGATTGCTTAAAGGATACATTACACAGAAGATAAACTAGAGAAATTGTGTGGTCATGTTTGCCTATATACAATCAAATCCTCTGCACAATTGATATATCCAATAAAATCATGAGATGCTACACAGACTGTACAAAATAGCAGAATAAGGACATTTTGCTTGGAAGATGTCCAGGATATAGTGCATGAAATAATTTATTGCATTGCCTACACCTTGAAATCATAGATGTCTGAGAAAAAAAATGGGGTAGAAAAATATAAGGAAATCTATGAATAGAAAATCATGGAAGCGAAAGTGTTTGCCCACAAGAGAGGGTTGCAACTTTTACTCATTGAACATCCCTGCTTCACGAAGCGCTTACTGCATAGTGAATATTAGAAAAGTTGACTAAGGCTGAATATTAGAAAAATCTTCCCTCAACTTAGTAAATTAAACTCAATTTACTAAAAAGAGCAACAAGAGTGGCACTTTATAAATATATGTGGGTTGAAGTGAGTGCTTGCTTCATTTTAGGATTCCTCCTCATAATACTGTATAGAAAATTAAGGTTGTTTAAATCCTATGAGACATCAATGCTTTTGTGACCAATATTATCCACATATATGTAAAATGAGCTTGTAATTTTTACAAACATTCAATGAAACTTCCTTCTCTTCCTAAATAGTATTTTTTTTTTATTATTTCCTACTTCACCTGTCAGATAAATGATCTTAAATGACTTACTGTATTGATCCCATTTGCCACCTCTGGGTCACTGTCCCTAACATAAAAATATCCTGAAAGTCTTCGTCTTTCTCATCATTCCATGTTCCTGTGGGTGACGACTCTTCTACCTTTTGCCTTATATTATATTTTAGCATCTTTGCACAAATATTTATTGAATATTTTGTATGTCCAGGCCCATTGTAGATAATGGGAAAACAGCAACAGAGATGAGACAATGCCTGCCTTCTGGAACATACAAACTATTAGGTAAAATAGACACAGCTGCTATTGCCTGGGGCTAAGGCAGAAAAGAACAGAAAACATAACAAATAAAAGATGAAATCCATCCACTCTCTGTTTCAAAGGGTCTCCATTTCTTGCTTTCCTGGCCAGAAAGAGAGAGCTTCTCTAGAAACCATTTCTGTCTGCAACTGAGAGTGTAGTTCCAAGTTTCAGGCTGCCTTTGATTCCAGGCTTGATAACAGAGAAAATAAAAAGACAAAAACAGGAAACTCACCAACAGTACATCAATACTTTGAGCTCCCCATTTCGCCTGCTGCCAGCATTTACTTAGCACAGTCCTCAAATAGCTGCTTCATGCATATTGTCAGGATTTTTAGTTATATTCAGTGGAAAAGTCAGGATTGCATGCCCTTAATCCATTTAATGGGAACTTAAACCCTCAGTGAGTACAACTTTTATAGTTCTCTAATATTACATCTCTGTACAAGTCCCTCTGAACCATGTCCAAATATTCTACCTTCTATGAGAGATGTTTATGGTGACATCCCTATACTTCCTGGATCCTTGAAAATAGGCCACAGTTTTAGAAATGGAGAAACTTGTAAGTCCTCCTTGAGTTTCTGCACTAGAGAAATTCAAACTGCAACATGTCTGGAGCCTCACAGATGGTTCAGGTTCAGCTTCATTGTAGGTGCCCAGAGCCCTCCCTGCCTGACACACTTTGTGGTGATAGTGATATTTTTTTCTTACTCAGATAGGATTATCTCACCACATGGGAGCCCAACTATGAGGGCACATCCAACTCATTTTATGTTGAAAACCACATAAGAGCTTCTTCTATACCTATATCATAATTTAGTTACATTTCCAAGCCCAGGTAAATGAGCATGTAGTTGTCTCTAGTGCTTTCAGATATCTAGTATTAAAACTGCATTGCTGCATTCAACAATTCTGTGTCCATCATTACATACCTGTTCTACTGTATATGTTGAATAAAGTCCTAAACATTAAATCTGATTTTATAGCTGTTAATAATGAAAGGGTGATGTCATTCCCTCCCACTTTTCTCAAAATAACCTAAAACAACATTTTTTTTGGAAATTTCTATTTTCCAACACTTTTTTTTCATCGTAGTATTCTGTACTATAGCTTTGTTACCATTTATGAAATTGTATTGCAATACATTTTTATTCATTCTTTTAGACCAATGTTGTCTAATAGTAGCCTCTGACAATGGAAATACTAATAGATCACCCAATATGAGAGCCACTGGACACCCAGAGCTATTAAGCAATTGAAATGTGGCTAGTGTAACAGAGGAATTGAACTTTAAATTTTGTTTGATCCTAACTGATTTAAATTAAAATTTATTTGATGGCTGTCATATTGGACAGCAAGTTTCGACACTATGGATCCTTGAGGATAGCATTTTGTCTTTCATTTTTTTATCTCTAGCACCTGGAATAGTCAAGACAGGTTAGTTCTGCTATGACAACAAATAAACCCCAATTCATCTGTGTTTTAACATTACAAAATGTATTTCTTGCTCATCATACATGTCTAGTGTGGGTTGGTGGGAGCTTTACTCCCCACTTTTGTTCAAGGCTCAGACTAATAGAAATTCCAAAATTTTAGATGCATCATTAAGAGCACAAGACTTTTATGGGTCATATATTGAGATAAAGTGTACATGGAAATTCAGACCATTTCTTCCATGTTTCACTAAAAACTCATTGGTTGAGACATGTCACACAAATCCACCAGAATGCTAGGGGAATGGGATATATCAGGAAATACATTGTTATTAATGATTAGTAATTATCTATGCCACACAATACAAGTGCTTGTTGAATGTTGAATAAGGGAAGATTCTGTTTGATGGACAAGAGAAGAACATTCCAGAGAAATAAAAAAGCAACAGTACTGAGAAAGTTAAAAAAGAAAAGAAAAGAAAAGCCTATTCTGGTAAGATTGAATCATAAGTATACAATTTGGGCAAATAGAGATTTTAGAATGGTGGATTCTAGGTTAAGGAATTTAAAATATACCTGGAAGACAACTACCCCTGGTATTTTTTTTCCTGAGGCATCAAATCTTCAGACCTTTAAAACATTGTTTTAATTAAGATAAATATGACATTAGAAAGGAGTCTTGTTTCTTCAAGACAGTAAAATAAAAAGAAAATATGGATGAAATTTTAGAGGAATTTTTGAAATGGTCAAGAAATGTGGGAGTAGAAATGAAAAAATAGCTAAACCACTATGACATATTGGTCCTTATGATGTCCCAGAGACTGCTCTAAATACTTTATATCTATTACTTTGTTAAATCCCTTAAGAAACATATAGGACCTATACTATAATTTCTTCCCAATTTAGAAATGAGGAAACTAAACAGGTTAACAGAATAGTTAATGATATTTACCAAACAACATATATCTTGTAAGTGGTGATTTCCTTGACCTACAAAGCAAGAGTATAGTTATCTGCTGAGAAAAATAGATAAATAAAAGTTTCCAGAGAGGCCTGAGGGACTGAGGAAAATTCCTGAGTAGTCATTGTAAGGAATTTAATCAGGCAGTAAGCCCTCTTGGGCTTAGCAAAAGCTATATCTTGTCTCTAATTTTCTACTGCAAATGAGTGATTGGGTAAAGAATTTTCAACAAAGATATAAAGGAGGTCCTAATTTTTGTTTTGTGCTTTGTGAGAATTCCAGTGCCCTATGTCTCTTTTTGTTGTTGTTACTTTTTACTTACATCTTAAATAAAGATCATTCCTATAGGAAATTGAGTCAGAGTAACACTATAACTAGTAAATTGTTTACTTTTGATAATTAATTGCTCAAATTGGTCATTACTTTGAGGAATGCTGATAAAAAATTTGGTGGGGAAAGAAATTGGCACATTTAGATACAGCCGTTTGTATCTTATTTGGTACAGCCGTTTGTATCTTATTTGTTGATATTTGTGTTTCTGTTATTTCTATCTGTTTACCATTGTCATGGATAATTGGGAGTTGAGAGTATTTTTTATATGTAAAATTATATACATTCGATTATTTTTAAGATAAACAAATTTTTTTTCTTATAATTACTGCTAATATTTCTTCATAGCATTATTTAGAAAAACATTTCTGGGGCAAATAGAATGCAAGTTACTGGGAAGGTATAGGCCCTTGGTTATACCACTTTGTTGCTCTACAAAATCAGTGATGACTCAGAAAAAATGTCTCTGGCAGTGCAAACTTACACAGTGGCACATCGATTATTTGCAGGGTAGCAGTAAATTTTGTTGAGAATAAATGACATCTGTAGAAAATCAAAGAAGGCAAGACAACAACTTTGAAACTGCCATTTGAGTTTTCGGCTATTTCCTAATGTCATGTTTCTCAAATTGCCTCATGTTCTCATTCTTGCTTTTTTTGTTTCTATCTTGGAAATAGAAACCAAAAATTAAACTACATTTTGAAATGATACCTCACTTGAGAAAAGAAATTGTCATCCTTATCATAAACACTGTTATTTATCAATGCATTTGGTTCTATGATGAGTCAGGCACTGGAGCAAGGTATTTTCAAGGATATGAGAGAATCTTTGCTAGCTGCGGTAGTGAAAGGGTTCTTTCCCATTTTCTGTGGTCTTGGCATTAGTGTAGTTCATGAACCCCTTATATGTGTATGTGAATAGAATTTTATATTTGCATTTTTTTCTGGGAGAGAGTCTACTTGTGGCAAGAAATTATAAAATCAGCTAAGCTTACATGCTGTCTTTAAACAAAATTGCTTGCTCACTCTTCCATGCTCTTATCCCTTTCCATAAACAGCTTAAAGTCAAGGGCAACTCTTAGTGACTATGAGCAATCTCTTCTTAAGAGAACCAATAGAAACCCCAGATTAACTAGGCAAGAATTTAAGCTAGATTCCATCATGCCTACCTGATATTTTAGAATGTGGAAAATTATCTCCCACATAGGGAGAAACTGATTTTCATTTCGTTGGGAATTTCATTTAAGTCTTGCTTTAAAAAGATTCAAGTTCAGAAAAAGTCGTGACCATAATCACAGTTCATATATTCCTGTTGAATGTTATAGGGAGACAAATGTAGGAGGTGGGAAAGAAAAAAATTGGAAGAAAAAGAGAGAGATTGTGTGTGTGTGTGTGTGTGTGTGCGTGCGCGCAGGTATTTTACTTGCAGTGGAGTTTATAGGTGGAGAAATAATGTAGGGAATATTTTTCTAAGAGTAACTAATATACATATATAAGATTATGTTTATTGAGATATAATTTACATACAAAATAGTCATTCTTTTTAAGGGTACAGGTTGATGACTTTTTACAAATGTGGGTAGTAGTGTAACCAACACAATCAAGATGCAGTCATTTCTTTCCGGCACTCAAAAAAGTTCCTTCATGACACTTATCTCCTTATACCCAGGCTCTGGCACATAATGATTCACTTTCTGGTTAATAATTTTGCCTTTTTAAAATGTCATATAAAGAGAACCATATAGTTTCCATCCTTTTTGTCTAGCTTCTGTCACTGTTATTTTATTCCTCTGAGATTCACCTGTTGTAGCACATATCAGTAGTCTGTTCCTTTTTATTTTTTAGTATTATTCTATTGCATGACAATACCACAATGTGTTCATCTATTCACTTATTTGACAGACATTTGAGTTGTTTCCACTTTGGGACTGTTATGAATAAAACTGCTGTGAACCACTGAGTATAGGACTCTGTGCAAACATTTGTTTTCATTTCTTTTAGTTAGCTAAATACCTAGAAGTAGAATTCCCAGTTCTTAGGCGTATATTTAACTTTATAAGAAACTGTCAAACTCTTTTTCAAAAATAGCTTTACAATTTTGCATTCCCAATAGCAATGTATGAGGGTTCTATATGCTCCATATCTTCCCTAGTACTTCATGGTTTTAGGTGTTTGTTTTGCCATGATAGTGGGCTTGCAGTAGCAACTTGTTGCTGTTTTAATTTGCATTTCCATAAAAACTAATGTTATTGAGCATCTTGATATTGACTGATCGATATTTTTTTTTGTGAAGAGTCTGTTCCAGCTCTTTGCTCACTATTAGTAGAAATATTTTCTTTTTATTACTGTGTTATAAGAGTTATTTATGTATTCTGGATATAAATTCCTTACCAAATATTGGTTTTAAAAATATTTTTTTCCTAGGCTTTGCAGAACAATTTTTAAAAAGAGGAAAAATATCAAGAACTCAATGTACTAAACTCCAGGCTTGCTGTAAAACCACAGTAATCAAGAGGGCATGGTATTTGCATAAATATGGATATATAGAACAAAATATGCAATTTTGTTTTAAATATACCTAGATTAAATACACACCTAATGGATGTGGTGCTCACGATCCGGAGGATGGACATGCTTGAAGCTCTGACTTGGGTGGGGCAAAGGCAATATATGTAACCTAAACATTTGTACCCCCATAATATGCTGAAATAAAAAATATTAAACATTAAAGTGATAAAAATAAACAATAGAACTAAATAAATAATTCAGAAATAGCCTCAGACATAAATATGTGTGTGTGTGTATATATATATCCCATTGATTTTCAAAGAAATTGTTAATGGCAAAGGATAGTCTTTTTAATAAATAGTACTGGAAAAACTTGGTATTCATATAGAAAAAAAAAGGAAGTCAACTCTCATTCCACATACAAAAATCAACTTGGAACATATTAAATAAAACATAAACAATAAAACTTCTAGAAGAAAACAAAAAATATTATGACTTTTGTTTAGGCAAAGATTTGTTAGAGAAGACACAACATGCACAAGCCGTAAAATAAATAGGAAGAGCTTAATAGCCCTGAACCCTTCCTCGACACTCCCTCTGCCATGGTGGGTAAAAAAGATAGACTTGCTATGAGGATTAAATGAATTAGGATGTGTTTTGCACGTAGGGTAAAACTTGGTAAAAATTGATGGCCTTAGATAAAAGAGATTTAGTCTATGATACATCAAAGTGGGACAGAGTAGATGCCATTTTCTCCCTACTTTTTACTAACTAAAATATCTCATGAAGCATTTATGTATAATGGAAAATAGCAGATGTTTATTTTTTGTAAATGATGATTCTTTTAATTATTTATGTCCCTCATATGTGTAAGTCATTGTAAATAAATGAAGAAAGAAGACAAAGTTTCTCTTATCTTAGAGACTTTCACAATATTTCAGCTACAAAATACTTAATATTATAAATTTTGCAGTTATAATACAACTACTCACACATCATCTGATTATCTAATTTAATCTTAATTTTTCTTCCTAAAGAGGGAGAATACTATATATTTTTAAAAGTCTTCAACCATCATAAATAAAATTTCAATTATTTTTGTGTCTATAAGATAAATATTCTTAAATTTTATTATTTTCCCTTTATCATTAACTTTAATTTTTTCCATAATGTACATTACTCTTTGGCTTATTCTATAGACAACCTATAATGTGTTGTCAGATTCCTACAAACTTCTGATTCCAAAGAATCTATATCTTCAAGTCTAAGTCCTCTTTTTTAACCTAACTTCAAATCTGTAATTGTTTTACAGCCCAAATAATAGTATCGTTAAATTCTAGATAAAGTATATTTAAGGCTACACAACCTGACTCTATACAAAAAGGGGGCAGAACTTTCACTATACCCAGGTAATCCTGACCTGTTATGGCCCTCTTTTAAGTTTTCTTTGTGGCTAAAATGATGAAAAACATAGAGGTAATCAATCTAAGGAACAAAATCCCAGGTATAAATCTCTCCTTTGTGATTTTTTCCTATTTGACTCAAGACTTCTTGTTACAAACCTTGAGATGCCTAAGCTCTAAGACGTAGCCAGCTCTGCTTTAGGCCTTAGGGAAACATCCTTGGTTTTCAGGTCCTTCTGTCTCTAACAAAGATGCTCTAACAAAGGCACTCACACTTAGTCAATCTTCACTGATTGGGCTCTACACTAGGATTTCCGACGAAAACCTTATTATACTCTGTACTTATCTTTGGGCACCTTCTGGTATTAGGTGAAAGGTCACACAGAGGATTGTGTTATCCCTGTGTCTCTGGGTCAAATACCACTTCAATATTCCTATATTTACTCCCAGCATTAGTAATCTGATTTATGTGATTTCATGTCTTTTTGCTCACATACTTCACATGGGCATGTGCTAGCTTAATTTTCCCAGAAACTTAACTAGAAATATAGTTCTGTGTCAAATTCCATATATCCTCCTAGCATTATATTATACCTGTAGCGTACCATAACCTGAGGAAATTTAAACAGTATTTGAGGATGAACCTTGTGGCTTTTGAGTACATAGAAGTCCTAGAGAATTGTGGGGTTCTCAGTAATGTGTGACAGATGAAGCAACAACTGAAAAAGCAAGTACAGGAGCCTCTCCTCACTGCCCATCTCCAGCCAGGGGCAATGAAGCTGGAACAAAGATTTCATAGAAAAAGTCAACGTAACAGTAGCATAAGATGAAGAAAATATTGTTTCACCAGTAAAATTCTTCACTAACTAATAAAACTGCCTCTGGCTTTTCTGTGAATCCTGGTGAAACTAACATGTGTTTAAAAATTCATTCATTCCAGCTTTATTGACCCTGCTTTTCCCATCTGTACTGTTTTTTCAACCAGGCAATCATCTCATTCATTCATTCAGAGTAGGCTTATTGAGTTCCAGGTACTATATTTAGCATCTGGAATATTGAAATTCATTAAAAACAAACTCCCTCACGATATCTCCACTTGCCTTTAGAATGGTGCTTTAAACCACTGCTTTAGAAACATGCAGACAGACAGATCTATCTTAGTGTGAAAATGGATAGCACGGGGTGGTTGCGTGGGCAAAGAAGAGACATCTAACCTAGAGACATTGAATGACAGACACAAAAACTGACATCCAAGGGTACAAGTTCATATGCTGTAGCTCAAGACAAAACTTTTCCAGATAGTGTTAGTTCAACCCAAAATTCTAGGAGAGTCCTTGATAATGTATTTGAGAAACCCAAGGTTTTTGGACTTGACATTTTAAAGGTATTGAGGGCATAGTAAGAACTTTCATAGTCACTACTTGCAAAATTGAGAATATTTTTATACAGAGGATTTGCAATTACTTACTCAATTGCCCAATATACAAAGTACTGGGGAAAATTATAACACTCACAGGACTTTACCTCCTAAAAATAAATAATGTTAAGAATGAGAGCAATGACAGGAACTGTGAATCTCTACATGTTTCACTAAATCTATATTCAAAAGAATTTTAATTTTATTGTTAGAAATCAAATATATACAATATAATGTAGCATTTGCTCTAGAAAGTTTTCACCAATTTGCCCAAACCTATATTATCTATGAATGAGTTTATTATTGATGACCTAAATATATGTAATGAAGATGAAAAAAAAAAAACTTTTGAATGCAATACATTAATACACTCAAAAAGTTCTTTCTTATTGGCTAAATTAGTATAGATTCAGAGGGATATCATTGTTAATCTGCTTTCCATGAAATCTGAAAAGATATTAGAAATACCAAACATTCATGAAAATTATCAAATTTTCTGATGAATTAGTAATACCCACCCTCAATGTATATTCTACCTTAATCAATGATTCTAAGATTTTTAAAAATAATTTGAACATTTAGAAATGGAAAATTCTATATAGCCAAATTTCTACTTTTTAAAATCCTGACTTTTTCAGGCAATAATATCTATATTATTATTTATATGTGTTTTTTTTATTTTACAGTACAGTGTTTGAAATTGAACTATGTTATTTTCTCAACTTAAAACTCTCCTCCACATGTTAAGAGTTAAGAGTGAACACTGGAACCAAACTAAAAGGGTTGGCATCCTGGCTCTGTCACTTTCTTGCTGCGTTTTTTCTTGGATAAGTTACTTAACTTTTCTGGGCTCTAGTTGTGCAACTTGAAAAAGTGAAATAGGTTTAATATCAATCTATACATTGTAGGTCTTTTAAAAAAATAAATTTATAAATACAACTAGAATGCTTAGTACAGTGTTGGCACATTGTAAACTTTGAATAAAACTTCTCAAATGATTAAGTAGAAGATGAAATACTTCTAAATGAGCTTTTCTTGGGCATGTTTTAGCTATATGTGGAAGCTTTGTCTAAATTATTTTCTCAGTCAATAACATTATCATGTTATCAACCTAAATTTACTATAGAGTCAAAGTAAAAATAAAGTTTCCCTTACAAGCCCTTTGGTAATAATTACAGTACTTGAATTATGAATTCTGTACCCATTTCAACAAGTTGATTCTAAATCATTGCTTTAAAATAAGCTCTATAAATGTTCCTGCATCAGTGCTTTACAACTTTCCCTCTGCCGCTTTATTTCCACCTTTTCACCACTCTGCCAAAGTATCCTCTTATTATTTAGGGCCAACATGTGTGGAATTTCTGCCAATGAATTACAGTGACAATTCCCTGGATCCTTTAAAAACCTGGGGCTCTGAGGCTTCAGCCAATTGGTCAGATCCTGCTATCAACATGGACAATAATGTAGAGGATAACCAATAGTAAGCAAAAAAGGAACTAAACGAAACTATTCATGAAACATTGAATGCTACTTCCTAATACAAATTAATAACATGCAAACTTGGAGTAAGGTATTAAGTTCTTCTCAGATCAAGTATAAATTTGTTGTTTTAAACAGTGTCTGCTTTCTTCATCTTACTTACTTCTTAAAGGCTGTAATCAGTTTATATCCAAGAATGTTTTGATAACACATTGTCTTTTAGAGACTTTTTGTAAGCCTCCATTCATACTTCAAACACCTACACATTGATGAGGATTATAACATCCATGGAAAAAACTAGATTTCCTACTCATGTTGAATTACAAAGAAATATACTTGGGATATGCTTTGGGATTAACATTGAAGTAATCAACAATCTGTGACCTATGTTCATAGAAAATAATTAAAGGTTATTATAAGTTTACTACAACTTTAATAATGATGTTAAGATATATTTGTCTTTCAAAATAAGATGGTCTGTTAAAGTAAGGGTACAGTCATGGTCTATTGTCTGGAAGATCCTGTTGAAATATCTTGTCTCCAGTTGAGAATGATGCAAGGATAGCTAAAATGAGCAAGCAAGTTATAAAGAGTGATCAATGATAGGTCACACCATGAAGAATTTTTCTCTCTTCTAATTATAGAAAAGAAAATGTCACACCATTGGTCAGTACAGAATTCAATATATCATTCCTATAAACCTCAAATTGTTCACATCCACATCTCTTCCTCTTCAAATAATTTCCATTTAGGTCAGTGAGGACTTTTATTATTTTCTAAGATGGTATTGCCAATATTATAAGCCACATCAATGGAAGGATAGATGAAATACATTTAATTGACTTTTCAAATATATTTTATTTTTTTTAAATGAGGATTATTTGAGCTGGAATATTATACCTTTTAATTCAGTGACCTTTTACATCTCATATTTTTACATGACATTGTCATAAATAAATGTACTTACCCTCTATTCAAAGCTTGGTTTTTGGTTACTTGCACATTCGACTAAACATCAAAGGATGACAGAATATTCTTCATTAAATTATACTTTTCAAGACAGGCATCACATTTGGGCAAATGTGCATTTGAAAATGCTACAGTGTTAATGATTTCTTTTGAGAATGAGTAATTATGTGTCACCATTTTGGTCACAAAGATAATTTTGCTTTCCACTTCTAGGTAGAATGCTAAGATACTGATTCATATCAGCTTATTAAATTCCACAGTGAAAAAGTACCTTGCATTTTCAAAAAAAGGAATTTTCCTCTCTTCAAATGAGACTTCATGTTTGCATTTAAAATTAGATTTTTAACTTACAGTTATGTTAAAGTTTTTCTAACAAAAGTCATTTAATTTTTTCACTTTTAGTACTTTCTCACTCAAACTTTCACTGAGATTTCCTGAAGGCACCAAAAGATTGAACATAGGACAGTATATATTAACAGAGTTGGCTTCCCTCTCTGGTAGTGATGTACTGCCAGGGAGATCTTGGGCTGTATACAGTGACGTGTGTTTGTGTCTTTGTCTGTGTGTCTTTTAAAAATATTTGCCAAATGCTTTATAGATATTCATCAGCAAGTCATAACTCCAACTAAAATACAAGTTACCACATTCTATTTGATGGATGTTTTTGAAGAATGAAGACAAAGCAAGTTTTCCCCAAAAAATATATAAAACAAAATAACAGAATTTAAATCATCTTAAGTGAATAGCACGCAAATCAAAATATCAATATATTAATTTGTGGACTGATATAATGCTTGAAATTGGGAGACATTTTTGAAAAGAAGCATTTTTACTAAAAAAGTGAAAGGGTTAAACAAGGTAACAAAGAAACAACAACAAAAAAAACCAGTGATCTAATGTTCCCCGAATGCCCAAGGGTAAGTGATGATCAGCTTACACACTATGACTATTTGGGATGGTCTAGCAGATTGCTATCGGGCTATTCGTTTTCATCATTTCCAACAAAGAATAAATTCAACAGACAGTGTCATCAATATCAGTACTAAAAACTTTCCCTATCAGCAAACTGATCTTGTTGCTATTGCTACTGCAATTTACCTTCTATGCCTCATTACTTTATTTAGAAAATGAACACATGCTGTTTAACCTTTGGAGAATGGGACTATGTCATTTCTAAATTTGTTATAGCTAGAAGGGGTAATCCTGGGCATGTAATAAATGTACCTCAAACCTGAAAACGTTGATAATAAAGATGAGCATGGACTGAACTGAGACTCTAAGAGAAATGTCAAACCATTGGGATTGAAGTAGCTAAAGAATGATCTGATCACTCCATTGAGCTCAGATTTTAAAAGCACATTTAAAAATTTTAAAATATAGTATAAGCATAAATTAAAAAAAAACTAAAAGATAAATATAATTTTAGAAAAAGTAAGGCCGAATTGAAGAATAATTTATAGTATTAACATAGTGCTTAAATTAGGCAGGATAGTCTAACAGTAAAATTCATAAATTCTGAAGTTGACTTCCTCAGTTGGCATCTTAGCTTTGTCTCTTGCCACATCATCTTTTGTTTGTTTGTTTGTTTGTTTGTTTTTGGTGTAGCATAACATTATATATTTCAACATCTAATAGGAGACTATATCATGTTGCCACATCATCGTAAGCAAGTCAGCAAAGTTCTCTAAGCCTGGTTTGCTGATCTGCAAATCAGGGGCAATAGCAGAACTTTTCCTTTAGCATTATTATGAAGATGATATGAAAAGTAAATCAATTCACTCTGGCAAACAATACATAATAAATGTTACTAGTATTTTAAAAAATATTTTAGCATTTTACTTTCAAAAGACAAAAGGGAAGTAGTAGCTTGGTTAATGGTGTCAGAGATAAATTATACAATACAATTAAATAGGAAAAGAATACTTTATTCAAGACTATTGCAATAGGAAAGAGAGTTTCAATTGAATGCTCTTGAAACAAAAGGAGGGAAAGTGTTTAAGTGGAAAAGTACTGGAAGAATTTGGGAAAAAGTTTGGTCAATGTGATAAGGCCACCTGTGTTTACTAATTGGCATTTATTAAAGTTAGATTCCTACTCCCTCCACAGAGACTGAAAGACAGAAGTCTTAACTTTCTTGATGATTTCAAAGAAATGACTTCCATGTCCTTAAGAAAGATAAACCTGGCTTGTAAAAGTGCAAGAGGAAAAAGGAGATTGGGACATTTATTCAGGAAGAAACATGCCTAAGGTTAGATGATGATATATAGATAGGTAGATAAACTATAAGAAACTAAGGGGCCAAATATTCAGTTAAATAGGAGGGATAAGTTCAAAAGATCTAATGTACAATATGGTGACTACAGTTAATAAAAACGTATTGTATTCTTGAAAAATTGGTAAGATTTGAAGTTTTCTCACCAGAAAAAAAGATAAGTATGTGAGAAAATATATATGTTAATTAGCTCATGTGAGCCATTCAACAATTATGCATATTCCAAAACATGTTGTCCATGAAAAATACCTTTTTGTCAATTAAGATAAATAAATTTAGAAAAGAAAATAGGGGAGAGTTAAAGCTATTGGGCTATGAAAATGGTCAGAAATTATGTTCCAAACTATAACACTAGAACCATAATATGCACCGCATTTTATCTCATTTCCATAGATCAGAGATGATAATGTATTTTAGAGTATGTGATATCAGGAAATAGTCTTGAAGCATGCAAACTTAATATTATACAAGGTAAAATCAGGTATTCTATAAGACAATGCAGTGGAATGAACATGAAGCCTGATTGTGACACTCATGAGCATGAGAACTGAAGAAAAGTTCATATAATCTCCTAGCCTCGCTGCCTTCATCTATCTAACAGACATACTATGTATTATACAGGCTATAGGGGGGATTAAATGAGATAATATTTGTAATGTACTGTGCCTTGCATAAAGATATATATATATTTTTTTCTTTATTTACCTGATCCATACATTTTTATTGTCTCAATGGCTATCATTCTTTGGAGACATGTTTCATTACAATTTTATAATAGGACAACATATAAAAAGAAATTTAATATAAAAATTTCATTTAAAATTAATAATCCCTTATATTAAAAGTCATGGAAGAACTCTTTTTGTTCTATTTAATTAATTTGTTTAATTTGTTAGTACAATATATAGAGTACTTTGGCAGATTTTATCTTATAATAAATTATCTATATATCAGTACTTATATCACTATATCTATAAAGATCCATATTAAATTTCAGCTGCTGTATCCATATAAGAATTCCAAACTTGATTCAATCTTTAGGAATGAGCACTCACATCTGTGGGATTGTTGTGTTGCTAGTTATATTCCTACCTTGGTTCTAAGATTTATACAGAAGTTACACAGAATTTTTCTATTAATTGTTATAAATTTTCAATTTCCAATTTGTTTTAGTGTCCTAAAATGTTTTGCAAAGCCAAAAATATTCTTAAAGTAAAAAATAATAGGTGGATGTACTCATACCCACCATATCCAAGTTAAGTTATTGCCTCTAAAAGTCATGTCTCAGTGGTGTTTGAAAGACAGAAGCTTTCAATATTCATGATATTCATTTGACAAAATGAATCACAGACAAGATAAAACGAAGATGTATAATAAGCCTGGAGGTTTTCTGAGTGGCAGAGTCTGCAATCAACTAAATGACTAGTCAAAGGGAAGACAAAAGAGAAAGTAGAGCCTGGTTTATAGCTTGTACTGTGTGTTTCCTCTAAGTCTGGCAATAAAGTGAGAATATTGCTTCTGTGTTCGTTAATTATTTATCACTAGCTCTCCAAACCTCGGAACAATTTCTGTTGAAGGAACTACAATACACATGGAGTTATTCATCAAACACTGATGTTAGCATGTTCCCTTTAAGGCTGTAAACACGAATGCCAGCTGTCCAGAGAGAATCAGCAGAGTTCTGATTTATTAAAAGTAGTGAATTCCTCCATATATTGAAAAGAGCAAAAATATCAGATTCTGGTAAATTAACAGGGATAAAATATATTTATTGCCACTTGGAGGAAATGGTTTAAAGGTAATATAGGTAGGATGGACAGTGTAAAACATGCCTGTCTACTGGAGAAATGAAATAAAGATAGGTTAAAAAAAAACCATATTCTGGTGTGTACATTGCAGTGTAATGCAAGCCACTAGTCCTTTGACTTGCCATTTCACTCATTACACCAATAACACAAAATTCAGAGTTAAAAAACAACTCCTTTGTACTCAGGAGTTAAAAGGTAGGATCCTCTAATAAATCTTGAATTTCTTAATTAATTAATGAAAAATACCTGAATGCAATTTAGTTACCAGCATAATTTTAATTTCCTATCTCTTTTCCCTTCACTTCAAAATTTATCAGTAACTGCATCTTTTATTTACCCTGTTTCTTACTGCAATTTGATTTTTGCTCCTAGATCTGTAGTAAAACAACCCTTTAAAGGAGTAATTCTTTAATGTAGTGTGCATAAAATCATAAGGAAAGCTTGTTGAAATGCAAATTCTTGGGGCCCATCCTGCTAGATTCTGATTAAGCAGGTGAGAATTATGGGGCAGAGATGGTGAGAGAGAATTAGTGTTTAGAGTTTTAAATCTATATTACCAAGGTTACAGATAAAATTAACTCCAACTTAACCCCAAATCTGTTTTTATTTTAAAATAAAATAGTACACCTTTCGTTCTTATAAGTTCAAGCAGTATAGAGGCATAAAAGTAAGCCGAAAACTCTCCTCTCACCTTTTCTCACTCTCATAACCTAAAGGTAACCCGTGTTAACATGTGGATGAATGTCCAGATATATATTTTACTTCAATGTACAAATATGCATGATATGATTTCCTTTACGTAAAATAAGAGGAAAGTATATAATCAGCTACATTTCTAAACTTTCTAATTAATTAATTAATTATTTTTATTTTAATAGATTTAGGGGGCAAAAGTGTTTTTTGTTACACGGATAAATTGTATAATGATGAAGTCAGGACTTTTAGTGTACCAGTCACCCAAATAGTGTAACATGTACTGATATTTAAATGGTCATCTTGATTTCTAGATACAAAATTATCTGTGATTAGGTCAAATTTGTATACCCTCCTTTCCATATTTCAGATGTTTTCTAAGATCAGTAACAGCAGAAACAAAACAATTGCCGTGTTTTGTCACTCATTGAAAAGCATATATATTAAGAATTTTTATAAGGAAACTCTATTCATGTGGAGAAGACGCCCCAAATCATAATGCCATTCCTAACATAGTCCCCGAGGTTTTCTGTTTGACATCTTCAGATAGATATTATGTCAATACAATAATCCTTATAAGTCTAAAATAGAACTTCTCTTTGTTGGAAAGGCTGAGAATGGTGAAAACCATGTCTTCGTTTTTTTATCATAAAGTCCTCCTATTCCTTTATAAATTCTATCCATTTCTTATATTCAACTAAACCTTAATCTATTCTGTTCTCTGTCATTCTACCTTGGAAATCTACAACTCCTGAAAAGCCTTGTAGGTGAGACCATTGTGGCTATTTGTTGCTTTTGTGATAAGTCAGAGCACTAAAATCTTTGTTGAGGTTGAAGGCCCTGTTTTGACAGTCTTGTCACCCTATTGACACTTGGCAGCCATATAATTTAGGAACTTGTAAAAACTTCATCCTTCATCTTTGCCTATCCATGCGGCTCCCATAAAAAAATTTTAGTATATTAGAGAAAGTATAATGGTTATGGCCAACAGACTGGAAATATGGCTTGAGTTCAAATCCTGACTCTACCATTTACCACCTTGACTTTGCTTAAGTTACAAACCTGAACTTTGGGTGAGTTACTGAATCTCAATTTTCTCATCTTCAAAAGGAGTTAATTCTGGTGCTGACCTGTCTTCTAAGGTTGATGGGAGCAAAAGAAATAATACATGTGATGTACTTAGAATTGTGCCAAACAGTGTGAAATACGTTTGTGTCTGATGTTTATTGTCCTAGGCACTGATCATAATCATTTAAATCCTCTATGAAGAAAGGAATAACCAATGATGTCAAATAACCCTGAATCTCTAAGATTCTGGAATGAGGATCACCACAGACATTCCAGGTGAGATAGAAAATACAGATCAATATGTTTTTTAAAAAGCTATTCTGTGACACTAGGATTATGAACAAAAGTAAATATTAGGGTTGCCATGTCAAAATTAGATCATTTGTTTACCTGATGGCAAAAGGAAAGATAAAGACTCAGATTAAGAATTACACAAAAAGAACATTCTAAACAAAAGAATATTCTAAACATTTACTGGCAGGAAAATGAAAGTATAGAAATTGTCAATATAACAGTATTCATTTTATTTGATTTTAAGTGCAATACAGATGGAAATACAACCGAATCTATATTAATATTTTGTGAACTCATTTATTCTCAAAACAACGAAATAGTTTCAATTAGCTCTTTTTATTGGGGCGTATTAATTCAAGGCATGAACTGAAAAGAGAGACTTCTAAAATAATCCTTTCTACCATCATGAATGATTACCTGTGCTTGCTGGAAGATGTAAATTATCTCAGGAAGGGTTGTAATATAAATATCATACCATTCATCAGGGTTTTTTTACAGTTAATTTTACAAGGTCATCATGAACATTCAAATGCATAAAAATTTCAGAATTAGTAGACATTTAAACTTGGCTTTATAAGAAGTTGTAGTTAGTAAAATATAAAATCTTACCTCATATTTAAAATTAGACATAAGTTCTTTAAAACCTCAGTAAAACAGAAACACTTCCTTCTATTATGCATAGATTAGCATTTTTCAGTCTCACTGGAACTAAACAATTAGCAACAATTTATGAAAAATAAATAAATCAGGGTTCAAGATGACTACTGTCTTCTACTAGTTCTATTTGATTAATTGGTGGCCCATCAAGATCTCTAGAATTTAGAGAATTTTGTGGTGGAAAAAGTCTTAGAAAACTTCAATAAATTAATAAATGAAGCACAGGAAACTGGATATGTTAAGTACAAAATAAAACAAGCAACGACAGAAAAAAAACCCTAAACTTTCAAAATTACGGGAGAGAGGTCAGTGCAAGCCGTTTATCAGTTTATAAAATCAAACTGGAGATATTATAGATTATATCCTTGTTATATGACTTAACTATCAAACTGCAAATACAATGATAATGGTATTACATTGGTGCACAATAACAACTGAAAAGAATATCCCTAGTATTTCTCAAATGTTGTTACTACAACTAAAGGAATCGGAGATGAGGGATTCAGAAAAGCTCTGTTCCAACAAAGCAAAGCCTTCAGACTGTACTCATTTGCTCTTTTCTCTTCAAGAAGTCATCATCTTCTTCAAGCCAATCCATAATTAATCAAAATAGATTATTTTAATACTGAAAAAAAACTGAATACAAATTACATAAAGGGAAAGAAATGGGAAACATTTTTTCAGTAATTCCTATTTATAGTAGCTTTATGTTATCTGATTTTTCAGGTGCTAGAACTCTATTTTTTGGTCAGTAATCTTAAACTTTTTCATTAGATGACTTAATCATTTCATTTCAGGTTCTATGTCATTTGTGAACACTTGGAGGATATTATTCTCTCTGAAGTCAACCATTTTTTAACTAGGTAATTTCTATGTTTCCCAGAATTTTATCCAACTCTTCTTTGGAAATCTCTTTCTGTAGTTCATTATGATCTCTTTTAAAAACAAACCAACAAATCCTAAGCTTCTTCTCATTGCTTTCAAACCATTAAGTGATTCTCCCCTAGCTAATTCCATAATTCACATACATCAGAACATACTCTGCTAGGGAGAGTTCCTTTCCAGACTTTTTCTTGCTAATATCCCTTTAAGTATTTCCAGATTTAATATTTATTTTTCTTTTTCATATTATTTTTATATTTTATATTTACATTTTATATTACAATTTTACATTTAATATTTTCTTTGACTTGTTATCTTAATACAATATCATTATACTTAAAATCTACATTTGCATTTTAAGTTTTTGCTTATAGCATTAGTGTACATAACTTTTATTTAGGGAGTGGATTTTCACTACAGATCAAAAGATAAGTTTAATATGATATTACATGAAACATTAGAGGTAGCTTATAAATTTCCTTCCTGTTCCAGTTCTAGAAATATGTAAAGCAGGAGATATGTGTTGCATTAATTCTCTATTTGATCACATAGGGTTTATGTAGGCAAAGTCTGAATTATATTTTACATTTGTTAAAATATTTTTCATTTACAAGATATTTTATAGTTTGAATAATTTTAAAAACATAATTATATAATTTATATTATTTGATTTTGATATAATACATTGTTACAAAATTGTATACCAATTTTACTTACAAAGAAACAATGCCCATGGCTATTAGCAGCAGGTTTTGGGACCAGTTCCAGATATTCATATTCATACTCTGGTATCCCTTTCCCCAAAGTGCACAATTCAGCTAAGTGTGACTTTTTTATATAAATTAACTCATATCCACTAAAAATTGTGTTAAAAGGGTTAAAACATTGTTTTATCTTTCACTTAAATGTGTATAGGTAATTAAATTATATATGTAGTTGGTTTAAGAGAATTTTAAAATAGAGAATAAAAAAATTTATTCTGCCAAGGGAGATTAAAACTTAAAGATGAGGAAATTTTCCTAATTTCCAAAGGAAGTAGGAACTAGGGAATAGACATATTAATCACGCTTCTTTGATTCCTTTATTTCTGCTGCCACATGTTCCATAGTAAATAAGTGAAAACTTCTTACTTATCTTTACATCTTCTTCAGTTCTCAAATTTCTGTGTAATATTACATAACAACCTTGAGTCTTTATCAACCAAAAGTAAAAGACCCTCAGTAACAACAACAAAAACGTACTGACGTGGTGCAAGACATAGCTATACTGTTAGAAACTGCACATAATCAAATCATCTGGGAGAACAAGATGCCTCCTGAATATGGATTCGATATAGGATCAAGCCCCTCAGGATGCTAAGGGGACCCAGGACATTTTTCTGAAATGCAATACACAAAGTAAACAACCAAAAGGTGATTTTGCTACATTTTATAAGCAGATCCCAGAGAATCCAATGGTTTAGTCAAGACTACATGGGCAAGACATGAGCCTGAACTAGAGCTCAGGACGGCTGATTCTCACTACAGTTATGTTTTCTTTCAATAAATTGTTACTTTAAAAAAAAGATTTTTTGAATATGTAACCTAAATTTGTGGTTTTGCAACTGAAAACAGTAAAGCCACCTGATTAATTTAACATAGGCTGTTCCTTAAACTCTGAAGAATGGATGAAGTAGTTGTGTTATTCTGCTGTCATGAAGGTCCATTAAAATACTTTATGTGATACCTTATACTAAGAGCTACCCTGAAAATAAAATGGGAATCGGAGTCAAATTTTCATCCATTTCCAGAAAAAATAATTGCTTTCCACAATTTAACATTATAAATAAGGCCACTGTGATATGTCCTCTCCATTTGTTGACAAAGAATTTATTTGCTCATATCATAGTCAGAAGGGTAGAAATGGATGAATCAAGTATCCTTTCATTTCATTAGCCTTCAGATTTAATTGAAGAAGACTGCTTTGCTAATCTCTATCTCGGGGACTTTGTGAAATTGCTTATTGGTTACCTTTCAATTTTAATCACTTCCCAGAGTAAAAAGTCTCAAGCACCTAGCACAAGAATTGAGAAAATGCAATAATGCTCATATATCGAGTTTCCCAATGAATGTATTTGCAAAACAAATGTATCCTTTATACTGAATTGCAAGACGTGATTCAGATTAGTTATATCTAATTTAAAATAAAAAAGAGTGAAAGTATTTTAAAATTGGTTGGCAGCTTTGCTAAATAATTATTAAGGGGAGAGGCACAGATTTGCTTCCTTGATATAGCAAAATATATTTTCAGGAAGCGCTGTACCTTTTAGAATTTGTAACTTTCTCTTAATGAATTTATTGGTCAGCTTTTTAGAATCTCAACATATGTACTTCTCCCTTCATCTTAGGTAATTAGTTGTAATAAGTACTGAAAACCTACTTTTGTTATGAAAAGATTTTCTATTACACATCAATATGTAAATATATCATTATTCTACCATCAGAGATACAAAGAAGGGCAAAATATTTTCAATAGGAATAAGACAAAAATGTGTATATAATATGTATAATAAAATAGAATAAAATATATGGATATTTTCAGAATAATTGTTTCCCTTTATAAGTTAATCTACAGATCTTAACCATGAAGATCACTGATGCATTAGTTTCTTATTATCTGTAAAAACAATTTCAAGTGAAATTTACTGAAAAAGATGTACATTAGTTCTTTCCATTAAGATGATTTCTCACGAGTTTCACTTGCAAGCAGAATAAGACACAATGACCTTTTTTGTTAGCTATGTGGGATAGAATCAATTTGTGCTTGCTCTCTCTCTGTCTCTTTCTCTCTGGGATGCATAACTGAATGATCATCAGCCTGAACTCTAAGTTACATGACTGTAATTAATCTCATCACAACTGACCTGCTGTTCAGGTCTCCATTTGCCCTTGCCAACCTGGACCCATAATTTCTCACTAACAGACAAATTGCATTTTGTACTCTTTCACTCTAATGAAAAAAAAAAAAAAGAGAGACAGAAAGAGAGATAGTAACACAAATGGCACAGTTGATGCTAGAAAACAACATTCTTCGAGAAAAATTCAGAATACCTAAGTGTTAGAAACCAAAGTGGGGCTCATACAGAGACTTTAGCAAGGGAATTCTAAGGGAATTGCATAAATTACATATTTTGAAAATAAGACATGAATTAAATGAAGCATTACTAATGATAATAATCCCCCAAATAAGTCAGCATATTTACTTTGAGGTAAATCCTTTGGCTACTAACTAAATCAACAAGAAGCAGCAAAGTTCTACTTCAGGATTTTAATAAGTAGAAAATCTTGAGTGTATTGTTTTGTATTTCCAAATAATAATTTTATCTAATTATAAAACAATACATAGTCATTGTTTGTAAATAGTTTTATCTAAGACAGTACATACTCATTGTACTGAGAGAAAGAGAGAGTGAGAAAGAGGGAGAGAGAGAGATTTATTATGGGAATTGGCTCTCGTAATTATGGAGACTGAGAAGTCCCACCATCAACTGTCTGCAGGCTGGAAAGCAAAGCCAGTGGTGTAATTCAGTCCAGGTCTGTCAGAGGTCTGAAAACCCAAGCAGCCAATGGTGTAAATCCCAGCCAGGTTCAAGACCAGAGAACTGTGGTTGGGGAGAGAAGGAGGGGTGAGCTGGTGTAAGTTCTGGAGTCTTAAGGCCCAAGAACCAAGAGCTCCTATGCCTGAAGTCAGAAGATGAATGTAATAGAAATAAAGATCTTCTTTACTTAGTCAACTGATTTAAATGCTAATCTATTCTGCAGACATTCTCACACACACACCCAGAAATAATATTTTACCAGCTATGTGGACATCCCTTAGTCCATCAAGTTGACATATAAAATTAGCCAAAAAGTTAACTAAAGGAAATGCTCCATGACATTGATCTGGGCAATAATTTTTGGGATATGAACTCAAAAGCACAGGAAACTAAAGCAAAAGTAGACAAATGGGATTACATCAAACTAAAAAGCTTCCATACAGCCAAAACAATTAACAAAGTGAAGATATAACCTGGAGAATAGGAGAAAATATTTGCAAATTATACATATGACAAGGGAATATATAAGAATCTTAAATAACTCAATAGCAAAAAAACAACTCAATTAAATAATGGTCAAAAGATCCCAATAGACATTTCTCAAAAGAAGAGATACAAATGGCCAATAGGTATATGAAAAAATGGTCAACATTAGTGATCAGGGAAATGCAAATTAAAACCACAATGAGATAACACATCACACCTGTCAGAATAGCTATTCTCATAAAGGCAAGAGATAACAAGTGCTGTGGAGGATGTAAAGAAAAGGGAACGCTGGCACACTGTTGGGGGAAATGTGAATTAGTACAGCCATCACAAAAAACAGCATGGAGGTTCCTCAAAAAGTTAAAAATAGAACTTCCATATGATCCACCAATCTGCTACAGGATATATATCTAAAGGATATAGGATATGAAATCAGTATGTCAAAGAGATATCTGCACTCCCATGTTTATTGCACCATTATTCATAATAGTTAAGATATGTAATCAACCTAAATGTTCATCAACAGATGAATGGATAAAGAAAATGTGAGAAATACACACACACACTCACACACACACATATAGATAATGGAATACTATTTAGCCATAAAAAATAAAATCCTGTAATTTGCAACAATATGGATGAACCTGGAGGACATTACGCTTTGAAATAAGCCAGATACAAAATGACAAACCACATGATCTCACTCATATGTGGAATCTAAAAATGTCAATCTCATAGAAGTAGAGAGTAGAATGGTGGTTACCAGGATCTGAGGCAGTGGTGAAAAAAAAAGTTAGAAGATGTTGGTCAAAGGTTACAATTAGATAGGAGGAATAAGTCAAGAGATCTATTGTACAACATTGCAACTGGGGTTAATCACAATGCATTGCATTCTTGGAAATTGCTCAGAGTTGATTTTACATGTTCTTATCACAAAAAAAATAACTATGTGAAGTAATGCAATTTAATTAGCTCAATTTAGCTATTTTACACATATTTCAAAAGAATATGTTCTTCAAGACAAACATATATGATTTCTGTCAATTAAAATAAATTAATTAATTTTAAAAAGAGAAAAAAAGAAACCTACCTGCATGGAGTTAAGGTATTTACTAATTCTTATTCTAGGGGTCAAATGATGAACAGTAAATTATTTCTGAACAATTTTTCCCTATACACACTTAAGGGTTATCTATTTTATTAATATAATAAATATTCTAGATATACTTTGGTAAAACATTTGGCCAATGAATTATCATGGTCTTTTTGCTCAATGATAAATAAAAATCCTTCGAGGTAGTTGCTTTCACCTGGCTAATAGTATTTGGTATTATATATTCCATTGTTTAAAGTCTACCTAGATACTTCTTCTTATGTTGCAAGTAACTGTACAGGGAGATATTAGCCAAATATTACTTTGAGTCAGTAATCTGGTCTTGACTTCTGAAGTACAGTATATTAGACACATCATGACCTTTTCAAATGTCTCTATCTTGAGCACTTTTAAAAGTGCCTTACAAATGTTATGCAATTTGTCTACAAGTAGATCTAATTCTCATTCATGCTGATATGCTTGGACCATGGAATATATAAATAGTATTTGAAGAGCTTTCTTCTTTGATTTCAAGTTTCACTTATAGGATCATAACAGGGTTTCTCAAGGAAGAGATTTCTAGGAATATAACCTGTCTTTGTGTTTGTGTGTGTTCCCGTGTGTGTGTATCTCACACAATATATATGTATATATACATACACCGTATATTGCTTCAATCATGCTATAATTTATATATATACTTATGATGATATAATTAAATTTATTCATTTAAATAATGACATTGAATTTATGGGAACATTTTTACAGACAATATTTTCATAAAGCTAATATTTTATTTGTTCTCTCAATAAAGTGTTATTGTAGCAAATAAAATATATTAATAATGAAAAGACACTTTGAGATACTTATTTTCAAATAAGTCAGCAAAACAAATTCTAATTTTCAAAAATATAAATGCTAAAATGTTTGTGCCTTAGTATATCAGACAACCTAAAAAATAAAATGAATACTCTTTTGGGAAAAATAACTCCTAATTCATTGTCACTAAAGTATACTGAGATATGCCCATGTCCATTACTAAAATGCTCTGCAAGTGTACATCATTCTATATTTATAAATATTAGGGACTAAATATGTGTTTCTCTCCCAAAATGCATATGTTGAAATTCTAACCCCCAAGGTGATGGTATTAGGAGGTCACACCTTTTAGGAGGGGATTATATCATGAAGGCAGAGCCCTCATGAATGACATTAGTATCTTTATAAAAGAGGCCTGTGAGAGACCCCAATCCCTTCTACCCTGTGAGGTTACAGTGAGAAGAGGGCTGTCTATGAGGAAGCCAGTGCTCGCCAGATAAGGAATCTGCCATAACCTTGATCTTGAACTCTGCAGCCTCTGAAACTATGAGAAATAAATGTTTATTGTTTATAAACTGCTCAGTTTTGGTTAATTTTGTTACAACAGCCTGACCAGACTAAGATAGTAAAAATATTTTCCCCCATATTCTATTTGCAAAGTTTCCAGGGAATCAAAGTCACGCCTGAGGCTATTATTTTCTCTGAAAACTCAGAGCTGGTGACAATCATTGTTATGAGCATTTATAATGATAGAGAAATGAGTAGTCTAATAAAGTGGGGGTTTTTTTTAGCTCAAATGGTTAGAGAACTGTTATATTGATATAAAATTCAATGGAACATGATATAAAAGGAGAATATTACTGATAGAATTTGTTGAAAACAATATACTCTTCAACTGCTAAACTCAATTCTTCAAATGAGCAAAATGACAACTTCCCATAGATGTTTGTTATTGTGTACAGACATTCCCTAAAGAGTTCTTTTTCTTTATTACTTACATTTCAGTAATCCTTTAAAGTAAATAGTATAAAACATCTGATATTTTTGCTTTTCTTATTGTACCATTAATCAGATGGCAACTTTTCTGACTTGAAATTTTCTATTTCTATGTTTCTTCTAAAATGTTATTAAATATATCATTAAATATGTTAAAGGCAATATAATAAGCATTTAGATGTATAAAATATGTTGTGGAACTTTCCCTCTAGTAGTTTTATTCTAAATGAAAAAATAATAAGTGCTCTTTTATAAACTTTGATTAAACAGAACATGTTACATATCAGAAACATGTCATTCTTAGTTCAGTACTTTATACATAATAGATGTTTGCTAAATAGCTGTTCAATTATTGAATAAAAATGTTGGTATGTATGTTGCTGAAGTATGTCATTCTTCTTCTTGTTGTTAACTAAGGGTAACTCTAACATACACTTAAGCTTCACATTAAAAAAATGGGGAAAGAGAGGAAAGATGGAAAGATTAAAATAAGAGAGATTGCTAACTGATTAAAGAGAAGTCCCAAAGTAGGAAAGGAAGATGGGATCCGCAACACAAACAAAGGTATTATCTGTGAACCATAAATTCTTACCTTTTTAAAGACTATATGGAAACAGGTGAGAATGGCTTCAGATACTCTTTTACAGAGAAGAACCTGAAGGTTTGAGTTAGAATTATTAATCTTCAACATCTTGTATGTATATTAAGTGCCAGTGTTACATGGATTAGGAGTTGATGCTAAATCCTTAGTTGAGGACTGAAGTATGCTAAGACTCTACACTCTTATTTATTTTGTGAAAACTTTTGTAATAAAGTGAACATATTTTATTGAGTTCAATCTTTCCATAATTCCTGTCATCTCAAAAAAATCCCTAGTAAAATAATTCCATAATATATTGTGGAGAAAGATAGATGGAAAAACAGATATATGTAGCTGATCAATGGCTATATAGATATATATGGATAGGTAGATAGATAAAAATAGATGGATAGATAGATAGATAAAAAGGACCAAGTGGATCATAAATGGCTGTTAAAACATTTATTTCCAAAACAGCTATAGCAATATGTTATATGATTCTTTAATGATAAAGTTTATTTCTATATGAACTTGGTCAGTGTTATCTGTACCTCTTGTATCATGAACTAATTTTAGATCTGTCCTTTATTTATTACTTTTTGTCTAAACTACAGAAGTAGATCCTGTAATCTTGAGGATTTTTAATTTGTAATTGTATAGAAAAATTCTTTAGAAGAAAGAACGGAGAGAGAGAGAGATAGAGAGAGAGAGAGAGAGAGATTTGGTGTTGTTTTTCCTATAATATTCTTACAAGTAAGCATACAGGGAGATCTTATATGTCTTATGAACCTGCAAAGACTCTATGGGAAAGACAATGAAATGGTAATATAACCAGGGAAATCAAATAATCTTGAATAGAGGTAGATTTACAATTAAGCATAAGCTTAAAATTCTAGGTTCTTAACTTGCACAGTTATCTTCTAAGACATTGGAAGGATCCCTGAATTTGTATTCACACGATCAAGTATTTTTGTAAAACTTGCAAAAACAATATATTTTAATTGCAATTGGTTAAAATCACTGTCTCTTTCCACTTTGAATTCCTCTTCATGTAAGTTGGCATTGAAATGGTCAGAGACATTTTTGGGTTTCTATTGTAAGTTGGTAATATTCAATCTTAGCTACAATTTAGAAAGACGAGTAAGTTTCAGTACAATAGTGCGAAATTGCAGACTCCTTGTTTAGACATGTGCAAAGGGGTCTTTCTTTTTTCAGTTTAAAATTTATTATTAAAAACTGAAAAGGATTGATAAAAATAACAAAGTACAAAACAAACATAATGAATATGAACACTTAATTTGATAAAAAGTATTCTGACATAAAGAAATGAATTGTTATAAACAGCTTACTATGATGGAGGTGTTAGGAGGCATAAATAAAACGAGAAAATTAGCAGACCACTCAAAATTGAAAACTATAATTAAAATTTACATGAGAAATAAGAGAAAAATCTATTAAATAAAATATTAGTGATAAATATATAATAATAATAATATATATAATATTTATTATATGATTAAATAGTGATGATATGCAAATGATAAATATAAATTATATCATTTAGAGAAAGGAAGATATGTGTGTAGAATAGAACATAAGAATTTATTCAAGCATATTTATGTCCCTAACACATAAACCTAAGCATTTAAAACAATTATACACAAAGGTATAACTGAAAAAAATTGACCAGGGAGCTAAAATATGGATGAAAATATTAACAGATTTCCAGATAGAGTAGTGAAAACACAACTTCAACCTGACATGCCCCGCCTAAATATGTAAGTTTGTTCAATCAGAGTCTGCTAAGAGTAAATGCTCATTGTCTTTTTGGAATGAAAATGACTTTATTTCACCTTTTTCTTAAAAAGAATAGCTTTACTTAATATAGAATTCTGGGATAAAGATATTTTTATGGTAATATTTTTCAGTCAGCTTAATGCAGCAATTATTCTTCTGGCTTCTGGAGTTCATAGTTGTTGATGAGAAATCTCCTGTCTGTCTGATGGTTAAATAGTTAATCTTTCCTCTTCAGTTGTTTTTAAGATCTTATTGTTCCTATGATGCTGTATCAGATGATCACCTGGAGATTTTTAAAAAATGTCTCCTTTTAGGTATTTTGTTTGGTTTTTTAATCCTAATACTCATGATAACCTTTCATTCTGGAAAGTTCTCTCCCTTTTTCTCTTTTATATTGCCTCTTCCCAGATTCCCCCATTCTCTCTTTATGAAACTCCTCTTTGATAAATTTTAAAATGTATTTTATATACCTTTAATTTTTCTTTATCATTTTCATACTTTCATCTCTTCATAATATGTTCTGGGTGATTTCTTCAAATTTATATTATATAAAAGGCACTATTCATTTTGTAAACATTTCTATTGTCGTCTTTTAAAATTTTGCCTTTTATTTTTATTTAACAGCATCCCTATGTTTGGTAGAATTCACCACTGAACCCTTTTGAGTCTAGTGATTTCTGCTTTGGAAAGTATTACTTATTGATTAAATGTTTTAAATAATATAAGTTTGTTACTATTATCCATTTATCTTTGAGTTTTGGTACAGTGCACCTTTTAAGGAATTGGTCAGTTTCATCTATGTTATCAAATTTGTGGGCACAGAGTTATTCATAAAATTCATTTATTATCCTTTTAATGTTCATGGGATCAGTAGCAATGGCCCTTCTATCATTTCTGATATTAATAATTTCTGTCTTCTTTTTTCCTAGTTAATGCAGGTAGATGTTTATCAAATTTAATTACCTTTTCAAAGAGCCAGCTTTTAGGCCGGGCGCGGTGGCTCACGCCTGTAATCCTAGCACTCTGGGAGGCTGAGGTGGGCGGATCGTTTGAGCTCAGGAGTTCGAAACCAGCCTGAGCAAGAGCGAGACCCCATCTCTACTAAAAAAAAAAAAAAAATAGAAAGAAATCAAAGAGCCAGCTTTTGCTTTTGTTGATTTTCTTTGTTGATTTCCTGTTTTCATTTTCACTGATTTCTGCTTTAATTTTTATCATTTATTTTCTTCTGCTTTGGAATTAAATGGCTCTTCTTTCAAGATGGAAGTTTATACTATTGATTTTAGATTTTAGATTTCTCTTCTTTTCTAATATATATATTCAATCCTATTCCAATCCAATTTCCCTGTAATCACTATTTTTACTGAATCTCACAAACTTTGAGAAGTTGTATTTTTATTTTCATTTAGATCTGAAAATGTCTTTAATTTCAATTGAGACTTCTTCTTTGACCCATGTGTTACATAGAAATGTGCTGTTTAATCTTGGAGTATTTTAGAATTTTTCAGCTATATTTCTGTTACTAATTTCTAGTTTAATTCCATCAGCATCTAAGAGCACACTTTGATTTCCATTCTTTTAAATTTTTAAGATGTGTTTTATGGCCCAGTTTATAGTCTATCTGTTATAGTCTATATGTCTATAGTCTATATGCTCCCTATGAGCTTGAGAAGAATATGTAATCTACAGCTGTTAGATAAAGTATTCAATAAATGCCAAATAACCAGTTGATTGATGGTGCTTTTCTGTTCACATATGTCCTTACTTATTTTCGGCCTACTAGATCTGCCAATTACTTATAGAAGGATGCTGAAATCTCCAACTATAATAGTGGATTCATTTATTTCTCCTTGTAGCTCTACTTAGCCACAAAAAAATCAATGGTGATCTTGCACATCTTGTATTATCCTGGATAACCGTGAAGCCCATTCTACTAAGTGGAGTATCCCAAGAATGGAAAAACAAGCACCACATGTATTCACCATCAAATTGGTATTAACTAATTAACACTTATGTACACATATAGTAGTAATATTCATTGGGTGTCGGGCAGATGGGAAGGGGACGTAGGGGATGGGTATATTCACACCTAATGGGTTTGGTGCACAGTCTGGGGGATGGACATGCTTGAAGCTCTGACTCATGTGGAGCAAAGGCAATATATGTAACCTAAACATTTGTACCCCCGTAATACGCTAAAATAAAAAAACATAATGAAAAAAGAGCTTTCTTTAATATTTCTTGCTAAGCTGATCTACTGGCAAGAAATTCTCTAAATTTTTGTTTGTCTGAGAAAGTATTTCTCCTTTACTATTGAAGGGTAACTTTTCTGGACACAGATTTTGAGGGTAGGTTTTGTTTTTTTTTTTCTTTTAATACTTTATTTCACTTCACTCTGTACTTTCTCTCATATTTCTAAGGAAAAGTCCCATTTAATTCTAATCCTTGCTGTTGATAGTAAGGGCTTTCTCCCCTCCAGGTCCTTTCAAGACTTTTTCTTTGTGATTTTTCTGCAGTTTGAATATGATTTGCGTAGTTGTAAACCTTTTGGTAGTTACCATCCTTGATGTTCTCTGAAGTTTCTAGGTCTGTGGTTTGGTGTGTCTGTCATGAATGTTGAAAAATTCTTAGCCATTATTATTTTGAACATTTCCTCTGTTCCTTTCTCTCCTCCTTCTCTTTTTGTTATTCTCATTACCCATATGTTATACCTTTGGTAATAATCCCACAGCCCTTGGATATTCTGTTACATCTTTTTTATTATTTTAGATGTGAATTTTAGTTTTAGATGTTTCAGTTAACATTTCTTCATGTCCGCTGATAACTTTTCCCAACTGCGTTCAATCTAATGAGATCATCAAAACTATTCTTTAAAAATAATTTAATTTATAATTGACACATAATAATTGCATATTATTATAGGATACAATGTTATCTTTCAATGTATGAATACATACTATAACAATCAAATTGGAGTATCACTATATCCATCACTTATAAACATTTATCATTTCTTTCTGTTACCAACATTCAAAATCTTTTCCAGCTATTTTGAAATTTACAATACATTGTTATTTGCTATAGTAACCCTACTGAGTAAGAGAATACCAAAACTTTTTCTTCCATTGTAAAATGTAACTTTGTACCCATTGACCAACCTCTTCAGGTCCCCCGCCTCCTCTATCCTCCCCAGCCTCTGGTAACCACTATTCTATTCTCTACTTCTATGAATTCAACTTTTTTTAGATTCTGCATATTAGTGAGATCACGCAGTATTTGTTTTTCTGTGCCTGGCTTATTTCACTTAACATAGTGTCCTTCAGGCTCATCCACATTGCCGCAAATGACAGAATTTTATGCTGTTTTGTGGTTTAATAGTATTCCATTATATATGTATACCAAATTTTCTTTATTCATTCAGCATTAGAAGGGAATTTAGGCTGATTACATATCTCGGCTATTGTGACTAGCACTTAAGCAAACATGGATGCACAGATGTCTCTTTAACATACTGATTTCATTTCTTTTGGATATACATTTAGTAATGGAATTGCAAAATCATTCTTTATTTATTTCACAGTGTTTTTTGATTTTTAATATTTATTATAATTTTTTATTAGTGTCTCTTTCACTTTACCCATTACCACATTATCCATCTGTTTTTTATGCCATCTAGTTTTTGTATTAGAACCTTTAGCATATTAATTATAATTGTTTTAAATTCTTGTTCTGATACTTCCAACATTTCCGCCATATCTGAATCTAGTCTGATGCTTGATATGTCTCTTCAAACTATGTTTTTTCGGTCTTATATTAATGGTATGTGTTGCACAAATTTTGTTGAAAGTGGGACATGATGTGCTGGATAAAAGGTACTGAAGTAAACAGTCATTTAGTGTGTAGGTTTTATGTTTATCTGACTAGTGGTGAGATGTATTTACTGTTTTCTGTAGCTATAGTGTCAGAAAGTAAAGTTTCCTTTGGTGCCCTTGTTTTTGTCTCTTTGAGTTTCCTTAGAGACTTCTTAAATATGGTCTGAGACATGCAGTTCTTACTATACAAGAACCCTATTGATGTGATGGTAAGGTGTGGGGGAGAGTAAATGTTCTATAGTTTTATGATTAGGTCTTAGTCCTTTAATGAGCCTGTGCTGATTTAGGTCTTATTAAGGAAAACAGAATGCTGTGGGAATGTTTCAAAATTGCTACTTCCCCCTTCTCCTACCAGCAACATGAGAAAATTTTGGTTTTTTGATATTCACTGTGAGAAGTTGGTAGGGTACTTGGAAGTAAAACTAAAAAAAAAAAAAAAATGTGGAGACCTACCCTAAGAATGAGCCTCTCTAGAGTTTTCAACTATTGAGCTTGTCCAGCTTGTCCACATTAACTTCTAGCAATTTCTCAATTACAGTCTAAATTTTTCTATCCCAGTACTGGCTCAAGCACTGGTTCTTCTTGGGTTCTGTTTAGGTATCCACATGTCTCTCTCTACAACTTTGGAGCAATTGTTTGTCCCAAGATCTCAATTCTCTAATCTAGGAAAAGGTATTGATTTTCAGTTTAGTCAGCTTTTTTCCTTGTTGTGAGGATGGGAATAACAACATCCAAGGTCCTTACATACTGGACCAGAAATGGAAACTGTAATGTTCATTATTATTGTGCATTTAATCCTTCATCAAATACTCAATTACCTCTATTCTGGAATACTACTCCTTCCTAGTTTTCTTCTTTCAATGGCCACTCTTTCATAGCCTTCCTCTGGTCAGCCTCTAAAGGTTTCCTGTTTTAGGGCTCAGTCATTGACTATCTCCTTGCATATGTTTTATCTGCATGTTCTCACTGGTGATCTCATTCAGTTAAATGGCTTTCAACATTCTCTCTCTGTCACTGATATCCAAATGTATCAACATTTATATTTACATTATATCTTTATCGTTATCAATCTAAACTGCCACACAAACACAATCGAAATAGTTAAACACCTCAAAATTAACTAAATACATCTTGAATTTTAACCCTTGTCCTAACCCTGCATCTCACTCAATCCATACCATTTCAGGTAGTGACTTCCCCTTTTTAATTGCACAGCCCCAAAATACACTGAGCTGGTTACTTAGTGAGTTGATTACTCTCTGCTTCTCTTCTAGAGAATTCATCAGTAAATCCTATCAGGGCTTTCACATTTTATGTTCCTCGGAATACTTATTCCCCAATTATCTCCATAGCCATCACCTTTTCATCATTTAGGTCTTGGTTCAAATGACACCTCTTCTTAGTTTTCTTTTCTGATTGCAAAATCTAAAATGGCCTTATCAATGCCAGCCTGTGCTATATCTACAGAGCCTAGAATAGGTTTCCAGGAAATATTTATGAGTAAATGAATATTTTCTTTTAGAAGAAAATGTATATCAAGTTTCTATAGCTTTTTATCAATGTCATTACTATGTGTATTATTGCTAAGCAATATTTAAGATCTAAAATTGATTTTTGTAAGTAAACTTTCTCGTAAGGGAAGATCTATGCATAAAGCTTACATATTTTTGAGGATTCACTAATATATTATTTTATTAAGTGTTAAGACATTAAAGAACTAAATGTATTTTCATTCTTTTCTAGCAAATAAGATTGTTTTTATTTCTGTATCCAATTTTTGTTTCTACTTATGTGATTTATATGTGTTCTATGTGCTAATAACCTAGTAGTGAAAAAAACAGCCAAAACTCTTGCCTTCCTGGAAGTTAGTAAGATGAGAATAAAAACATTAATAGATGATTATGGTTTACTAGAAGCCAAATGAAGAGTGAATTTCCAGAGGGAATGATCAACTGTGTCAAATTTCCTTAGGGGTTAATTAATATGAGGTCTGAGAACTGAACGTTGGATTTAGTTAATTGGAGGAATAGTTTCTAGTGGAGAGAGTACAAACTTTGAAGTGAGATGTGAAAATTCCATGTACTTTTTATTCAAATTTGTCATGCTTTTTGAACATAGAATTTCCAAGACTATAAAATAAAAAAAATAATGTCTACATCATAGGTTTCTTCAAATTATTAAAAATGATAATGAATATAAAGTACCTAATGAAATACCATATGGTAGACACTGAATACATGTTATGTATTGTGAGTTATGAAATTAGAATATGGGCAAACTTTTAAAATAGAGGGTTTTTAAAAAATTGTTTGCTTTAACCTACAGAGATAAGAACTGTAAGGCAGATCACCAACAATGGATTTTATTCTGTTAGTTGCTGCTGCAGTTAACCAACTGGAAGTCTGCTCATTCAACAAGTTATTATGATTTTAAATTCCTTGGAGAACTTGGGCCTGAGTATTTTAATGTTTGGAAATTGAATTTATTTAAACATTTTTATTCTTTATTGGCTCTGTTCATTGTCTATGCTTTTTGCACCATTGGTCTATTACTTTGCATCACGATTTTTTAATAGTAACATAGTTGTCCAGAAAAAGATCAAAAGATCATTTCCTATGTAAGCATATCAAACAGAATGTTCAATTTCTAATTATGTAATATTTCAGTACATCAAACTAAACTTAATTTCAAATTTTGAACACTAAATAAGTATATGACTCTCAAATATTTCATGTTTCCAATATAATTATTGCTAATAATCAAATATTTAAATGGCTTTTTAGAAGCTCATTTAGAGAAAAACATATTTAATGTGTATATATTTATAGAGGTGAAGTATCTGAAAACTGAGCAAGAGTTACATACAGGTTAAGAATAATTTGTTTATGGTTTTCCAGTGAATATTTTTATTTAATTATTCTAAAAACAAATTTTAAAAATCATATGATTTAATATGGCTCTCTTATTTCTAAAGTAAATTGTATAATATTTTACCATATATTGTGTTAGACACAGAGACATCTCCACTGAAAAGGAACTGCTTTGTGGAGTTGTTTATTGTGAATAGAGTCAGTAATAAGACAGATATTACTAAAGCACCCATGTTTCCTAGAATGAATTTTGATCCAGAGCCACAAGGACCTGATGATACCAGGTGAAAATAGAAACAAAGAGACAACTTTCTCTGTAACCATGCTTTCTTCTCTTCCTGAAGGGCAATGGCTCCTCCCAATGGACAGAGAAACAATTGTAAAACAGATAAGCCTAATATTTATGCACATTATAAAATAAACCAGCTATTGCTAATATCAGCATAGGGAAGGTTGAGGAATATTCCACTAGAGTCATTAAATTGTACTGTATATTAATTACCTAAATGAAGCAAAATATGAATCCTTTTCATAACCAATTTGAATATATGCATAAATGAAACAGGAAACAAGACAGTGTTTTTGCCAAATTTGAATATGGCATAATTGAGCTTTACAAAAAAAAAAATCAGGTTCATGAAAATTTTCCACTACATTTAGTGATGGGCAAAACAAAATCCCACAAATCATGGGAAAATTAAAGCAAAAAGCACTTCCTTTCCAATTTGGCAGCCTCTTGAATGTTTAGCAATCTATGAAGTATCATTTTAGTTGAGAAAGATGAGAGGAGGATGCATGTGTGATTCAGAATCTTTTTCACACAAATAAGCAATTATTATGGACTTGGGGACTTTGTTAGCTTTGTTTGAAAAGCTTGTTAAGTCACAGTCATTTTTACTAACATCTGCTATTTCCATTTATACTCCCCAAGGGCATAGTTATAAGTAGAAATTCAAGGAATTCATCAAGATGCTTTAAAAACATTTTGAATGATTCATTTCTTTTAGGCATCCTCAATTTTCTGAATTTTTAAAATAAGAATCATGTCTATTAATTATTAATATTTTTGCACCAATAATAAGTATCAGCTTTATTGTTATTCTCTTTTATTGCCTTGGTTCATGTTGTTTTCCTATATTTGCAAAATAATCTTTTCTTCTAATTCCTTTTAATCTTATGCCACATATAGACTGGAATAGAAATTGCTTTTATTTCTAAAATCTGAAAACAATTGTCTTATGAGAAGATTTCAAATCAATTCTTTAAAAAGTCTCTCTCAAATAGCTTCTCTTTTAAATTGCAACTGTCCTAATTCCAGACCCTTTCCCCCATCATCTTGAATCTAGATAATTTCAAGAGACTCTTTATCATCATATTTGCCTGTCTAGTCTTTGTCCTGTGAACTATTCCAGAATTACATTACCAGCACTGAAATGATATTACTGTCATATTTTCCTCCAACATTATCACTTGTTATAATTAGGCCTATTCATTTCTGTCTGAGTTTTAAGTTCTAAACAAATTTTACTCAGAGACCTTTAAGTCCATTTTTTCCAAATAAGGCCAGAGATCCTATAATCAAAACAATTGGATATTCACATTTACAGTACAGTTTGTGTCAATGTGAGATTTAACTTATTTTCATATTCAGCAAGTGTGTATTGAAAGTATTACGATGGAATAGCACAGTGTTCAAGAGGATGTAATTCTGAAGGCAAAACAAAGTAGTTGAAGCAGTTAGGAAATACATAGTTGAATCTCATTATTTACGGATTTCATTTTTGTGAATTTGCCTACTTGTTAAAATGCACTTGTAAACCCCAAATCAATACCAAAGGCTTTCACTGGCATTTGGGACCTGAGCATGCTCAGTGCAGTGAAAAATTTGAGTGAGCCAAGCCAAAGGATCCCAGCTGAGGTTGAAGAAGGCATTGCTCTGCCATTTTCTTTCAGCTCTCATACTGTAAAAAGCGTCCTGTGTTATGCTCTATTTAATACCACGTTTTTCTCATTTTGTACTTTTTCTTGGTGATTTCATTGTGTAAAAGTGGCCCCTGTGCCTAGTGCCGCAGTGTTTGTCTAGTGTTCCTAAGTTCAAGACAACTGAGATGTGCTTTAGGAGAAAATAACCATGTGAGGTAAGCTTCATTTAATCACAAGGTATAGGGCTTAAATTCAGGATTGCCCAGGAATTCAGTGTTAATGAATCAACAATTTACATTAAATAAGGTGTCTTGAAACAGAAACATCTGTGAAACAATCTTACTATTAATATTTATTGGTTAATGAAAATCTTGGGACCAGGAGCTCTCAGAAACCTAACCCTTTATTTCATCTTTATTTCACCAAGAAGCAATAATTCAATCACTGCTAAGTCAGTGTTTGCAGTAACTTTAAGGAACATAACTACCATGAATAATAAGAATTGACTGTAAATACATTTCTCATAGTGAAGCACACTGTAAGGCTACTATGAAATTTAAAATAAACACTTATTATTTCTGGAATAGGTTCATAAAGGAGTGTTTTCGGTGAAAGTAAGTTTTGAGGGTGGTCTTCTTGGAACTGTGGACAGGCAGAAGGAAGAATACTGGAGAATAATAAAATAGCAGAGGAAAAAGCAAAGAGGTGGGCTTGATCAAGATGTGCCGGATGTTAAAAGGTGGCCTGAATCAAGAGTCCCAGGAATGTGTCTGGATGAGGTAAGGAGATTAGTGATGAAAGGCACTGGGTACTAAGCTGAGGACCTTGACTTGACTTTAAGAAATAAATGTTATGCTGAGGCCTTGGTTAAGGGAAGAATTGTTATGGTTTTAGATATATCCTGTTGATACCATTTGAAATACAATCATTGGAATGATGTATCTATGATATCCATGACAAATAAATATGTTTGCTATTTATTCAAGTTATAGTTATAAGATCTAGATATAGATAAATTCAGTGTCTACAATCTATACCCTGAAATGACTTTTTTCCTAACTGGCTAATATTTATTGATAAAGATTCTTCATAAACAATATATATTGCCCCCGCTACAGTACTGATTCAAAAATTCAACATAAATGAGTAAATATTAATTCACTAATATTTTTCTTTTCTGTTTTATTAGTCATTCTCCTTTAATACTTTTAAAGCATATATAGAATTGATATTGGGAGAGTTTATTTGGCTGACTTTTATTGAAAGGATTATATATTTTTATTACATTGCAAGAAAGAGGAACCAAATGGCCGCAAGTAGAAGTTAACAATTATATTTTCTTCTGTTTTATTCTATTTGCATGACTTAAATTAATTAATTCGTTAAAGATTAATGTTACTAATTTAAAAAATAGCACATTGTATAGAAGCCATGTCTTAGGACAAGCTGTGTTCCTGTTCCTCATTACCAAAAGGACCATCTGGAGACATGAAAAGAAAAATCTATTCCCTAAATTCTGATGAAAGCATGATTATCCACTCTATGTGAAGAGAGATTTGGGAGGCCTTTTCTAAATGTGCACTTCAAAGATTGAGGAATTGTCTCTCCCACTGAAGAGCTGAAACAACACTGAGGGCATGGCTAAGTTAAATGCATTCCAATTACTAAAAGCAAACATATAAACATCTGTAATTCTAATGGCCATAATAAATCTTAGCAGTTGAAAAACAAAAAAAGTTCTAGCTGGCTTGATAATTGGATCAATTTTTCACTTATGGGTTGTCAATTACTTGACATTTTAATGCATGCCAAATACAGCTAAAAGTATTTTAATTAGAATAACGTTGCAAAAGCTAACCCTACAGCTTTAATTGTGATTCTGATGCACAAAATGTGCATTTGAATACCTATTTACTGAGCAGGAGTTAATTAAAAGCATAGTTTTATATTGAAAATGCTCTGGGCAGAAGGAGAGGGGAAAATAATTGGCAATTAGGAATATGTAAGAGTCCACTCTATAAAGTTAAGCAAGTTTGCTACAAACTTTAAAATTGAAAATTTCATTATTATTTTGGATAGTACTATAAGTTGTAAGAATTCAATGTTCTTTATATGGATGTAGAATACATGTGTCTATTAGTTTCAAAAGCTTCAATATTGCTATAATAACAAGTTACATTTATATGGTAAGTTATTTTTTTCAAGTTACTACAGTATAAATGATTTTATTTAGACTTATAAATTGTTGAGATTGGTTTGAAGGTCTCAGCAAAAGATCTCTCCTCTATTTTATCTAAGTTCTGAACAAGTTGAGCACTAAGACAAAGGCAGAAGAAAAATCAAAACATCTATTATATGTCTAATACAACTAGTATGGAGGACATAAGAGGAAGCCCAAATGGGACTGCTCACTACTTGTCTTGGGATAAAATAATCAAATTACAAATTGCTTTGTTCACCTCCCCTCTTCTAGAAAGTTTATAAACTTGCAAGAACTTACTTTCTCAGGATTTAGATGGCAGGTTCCTAGACTTCTACATAGAGTGTTGATGATGCTTTTAGCAAAGTCTCCAGAAGGCAGAAATAAAGACAGCAAATCCCAATGAAACATTTTGCTCGAACAGCAAATGCTACAGCCATGTGCAGTGGCACCTTGCACTGGTCCAGAGTAGGAAGAAAAAAAAAGATAAGACAATATCTCTCCCATTTAGCACCATTTCTCGGTTAGTCTCGGTAAGTTAAAAATCATGAATTAATGACTATTTCTCACCATCAGGAAAACTCATTCCAGTGTTATAAGGAATTAGGGAAAGGGGAAAACATAGGGATTTTTAGGGGAAAATTCCCTTCTTATGGAAACCAGAGCAATGGGAAAGAGGTTTCTCTTCTAACGTGAACCATCTAAGAAAGTTAGTCTTTGAGAGAGAAAAAATTTATGTTCTACAAAGTGGCAGATTTAAAACCAAAATTGGACCGCCCGATACTCTTTCCACTTTCTCTTGCTGCTTCTTTTTCTTATGTCCATAGTCTTTATTTTCTCCCTCTCTTTAGATTACCTTCACAGGTAAGTCCCCTGAATTATTAATGTTAAGAATGTCAGATCTACCAGAGCAGAGTCCTTGTCAGTCTTGGTCATCATTTCAACCTTAGTGCCAGGCACAATGCTACACGATGCCATAGTTTCCACAAACAGTTTTGAATGAATTAATAATTTAAAAATAATTGGCAGCTGTTAGGTAGATAGTGAGGGATTCCAGGTCTCCTAGGGACGAAAGTGGGTGTTATTGCCCCCATCTTGGTCCTGCCCAACCCTGATTCTCCATACCTGGGGGGAGGAGGGAATACCCTATGAATCTGCCAATTAGTAATTGGCATGCCAGCTGCAAAATAATGCAGAGGACTTTGTAGCCCATGGGCTAAACCACATGGGTACCATTAAAGTCCGGAAAGTGACCTAGAACCCACATGCATAGTTAAGGCTCAGGTCATGTGACTCCCAACTGTCTAATCAAAGTAGTTCCATGGTGACCTCTGAACCACAAGTGAGGTCCCTATCTGAACACTATAAAATAGGATGCAGACCTAGCCAAGCTCACTCTTTGCCCTTCCTTTTGCCTGCCTTGCTGCGACAATGTGTCTGGTCGTCATCCATGGCATATGTACCTTGCTCTATAAACCTATATCTTGCTCTTGCCCTATAATCTTATCTTTCTCTCCTCAATAAACCTCATTTTCATGTTTTCCTAACTTTGGCCTGTCTGGTCATTCCTCGGCCATGAATGTGCCAAGAACTGAGGGTTTTGGACTATAACCTAACAGCAACTACCCTCAAAAAGTAGAGCATAGTCCTCAAACCTCAAGTGTGAGTTGCATATAGTGAATTCCACGTAAAGCTTATGGTATAGAAAGGAGAAAAAGAAATTACTTCACAATGGTGAAATCTGGCAAACATTACCTCAGCCAGGTGACTAAGGATAATGTTAACAGAGAAAACTGATATTGATAATATGCACCCTTGATATGATGTGATAAAAATGGCACTTTACTTCTGGGGTCCTCTTCCCAAGTACACATATCCTCAGATTAATAGTAAGAAAAACATAAAACTAATCCCAATTGACAGACATTCTACAAAATACCAGACCAGGACTCCTTAAAATTGTCATGCACTTTTTCATATGCCTGTTGCTATTTGTATGTCTTATTTGGGGAAATGTCTATTCACATGCTTTGCCTATTTTTTAATCTGGTTATTTGGTTTTTTTCTATTGAGCTGTAGAATTTTCTTATATGTTTTGAATATTGAACAAATACTTTCTCCCACTCTGTAGATTGTATTTTCATTCTGTTGATTTTTTTGTTTGTTGAGCAGAGGCTTTTAAGTTTGATGTAGTCACACTTCTCTATTTTTACTTTTTTTGTGTATACTTCTGGTGTCATATTAAAGAAATTATCAGCAAGACCAATGTCATCAAGCTTTACCCCTATGATTTTTTCTAGGAGTTTTATAGTTTCTGTTCTTACATTTAGTAATTGGAATTGATTTTTATGGATGGTGTAAGATAAGGGTCTAATTCATTTTATTGCATGTAGTATCAAGTTTTCTTGACACTATTTATTGAAGAGAGTATCCTGTATATTCTTGGCAACCTTGCTGAAGATCAGTTGACCACATATATGTGGGTTTATTTATGAGCTCTCTATCCTGTTCCATTGGTCTATATATTTATTTTTATGCCAGAATTATACTATTTTAATTACTATAGTTTTGTAATATATTTTTGAAAACAGGAAACATGATGCCTCTCACTTTGCTCCTTTTCTCAAAATTTCTTTGGCTATATGGGGTCTTTTGTGGTTCCATATAAATTATAGGATGTTTTTTTTCTACTTCTGTAAAAAAGTGCCATTGAGATTTGGATGAGGAAAGAGCATTGATCTGTAGATTGCTTTGGGTAGAATGGGTATTTTAACAATATTAAGTCTTCTAATCCATAAACAAAGGATATCTTTCCATTTATTTACATCTTCTTTAATTTTTTCATCAATGTTTTATTGCTTTCAGTATATAAGTCTTTTGTCTCTCTCATTAAGTTTATCCATAAGTATTTTACTCTCTTTGATGCTAGTGTACATGGGATTTTCTTAATTTCCTTTTAGTGTATAAAAACACAACTAATTTTTGTATATTGATTTTATATCCTGCAATTTTACTCATTTCATTCATTAGTTCTAACAGTTCTTTCATGGAGTCTTTAAGTAAGAAAAATGCAAATCAAAACCACAATAAGATATCACCTCACACCTGTTATTAATAGTATGGCTATTATCAAAAAACAAAAGATAAATGTTGGCAAGGTTATGGAGGAATTGAAACTCCTGAAAACTAGTGGGAATGTAAAATGGTATGCCCACTATGAAAACAGTGTGGAAATTCTGCAAAAAATTAAAAATAGAACTATCACATAATCCAGCATTCCCATTTCTGGGTATATATTTAAGACAATTGAAATCAGGATCTCGAAATCTGCACTCCTATGTTCATTGCAGCATTATTTACAATATAGAAATATAGAAACTATATTAAATATAGAAACTATCGAGATGTACATGTATGGATAAATAGGTAAAAAAAATGTGGTATATTCCTACAATGGAAGATTATTCAACCTTAAAGAAGAAGGAAATCCTGCCATATGCAACAACATGAGTTAGTCTGGAGACATTATGCTAAGTTAAATAAGTCACTCACTGCAGGACATATATCCACTATGGGAGGTTTCTGTGTAGTCAAACCTGGTTAATGTTTTCAAGCTGCTGCTGCTTCTGTGGCTAAGAAGAACTTTGGCAAGAGGATGTGTGGGGAAAATGTGAATAGAAACTTGGTATTGTTATCACTACAGATACATGAAAAGAAAGTATATAATATAAGGAATATAATAGAAAGTGGTAGATGAAAGCTAAATGAAAATAAAGCTTTGACCTAAAAAAAAGCAAGAGTCTATCCAAATGGAAAGAATACATTCTCCACTTGCACTATTTGTGTAAGTTCTGTTTAACAGCTAGGTTCTCATTACTGCCAGGGCTTTGCCTACAAAAAGAGCATCTGTGCATTGCATGGGAAAAAGGCTTAGGATAAAAAATATATATAAGCAAATGTTTGTTTAAATGTATTATGAAGTTTTTGTCTTTCCATATGATTTAATTTCTGCTCTGAATTTTTAAGGTAGAACATAGATGTTCAAATTACAAAGTAACATATTTTAAGGCAAATGATTAAGTCTAAACCAGGGAAGTAGTTGACTGGTATTAATTCTTTTGCTGTCAAAAGTTCTGAACAGCAAAAATGTAAGTAGACTCCTGCCTAACATGTCTATTTTCCTTATAGGCATCTTATTGAATTGGAGTAAATGGCAAATTTAATGAAAAATAATTTCCAAGTTCTGTGTGCCCTTTCTCATTTAACATTATTCATATAATTCTTATCCCCTTCCTCTGCTTGATTTATAGATATTGCAAATGTGAGGAGATTATTGATATTTTGCTCTGAACTTGGCATTCAGACGTATATTTCTTCCCTCATTCCTTATTCATTGCATAGTTTTGGGAATCAGCAGACCCTTAATTAATTGCAGTTTCATAGGATATTGAAATGCTTGTAGCCATTATTGCTGACTAGTTCCTTAGTAATTAGCCCAGAGCCATATCAAAGACAAATTGGATTTGTGATTTTTTAAAATATATTCTTGAAGCCAAAGTTCCAATTCCTTTCACATAAGACAAGAACACAAAGAACACCCATATGTTCCAACAAATACACTGAATTTCAAAAAAAACACATATTATACATATTGACTTGAATTAAAACTGCCATGAAAGCCAGAAGAACAGTGTTTATTCATGATAACGTATAATAAAAATGAGTTGTCATTCTTTGGGAAAATTTTATGAAGTAGAAACCAAACTTTTGTGTTGTTTTTTCACCACCTGCTCTCCCATCAAAAATATTAATAAATAAAACAAAGAACAAAGAAAAATAAAATATTCAAACTCAGAAAGTAGAATGATGGTTTCTAGAGCATGAAATGAAATGAAGAGTTATTATTTAATACTTATAAAGATTCAGTTATGCAAGTAAATGAATTCTAGAGATTTGTTATATATTACACTGCCTGTAGTTAATAGTATTGTATTATATTATGCATTTTAAAAATTTGTTACGAAGGTAGCTCTCATGGTAAGTGGGTAAGTGTTCTTAATACATGTACACACACCCCTACATGCATAAACCAGAGAGGCACAAGCAAACTTTTGGAGGTTATGGATATATTTATTAGCTTGATTGTGTGGATAGTTTCAGAAGTGTATGCATATGTCCTAACTCATCAAATTGTATATATTAAATATGTGCAGTTTTTATATATCAATTATACCTCAACAAAGTTACTTAAGAAAACTGTCAAGGTCATCCAAAACAAAAAAAGTCAGAGAAATTTTCACAGCCAAGAGAAGCCTAAGGAAACACGATGACTAAAAGAAATGAACCTTGGATGGGGTCCTGGAACAGAAAAAAAAAATACATTAGATAAAAAACTAAGGAAATCTGAATACTGTATGGACTCTAGTTATTAATGTATCAATATCAGTTCACAAACAGTAATAAATGTACCATAATAACGTAAGAATTTTATAATAAGAGAGACTGAGGGCATCTTTGACTGACTGGGTTACTTTGAGAGCCTTGTCTTGAAGCTCTGAAATTCTTTATTCTGTTTGGTCTAGTCTTTTGCTGAAGCTTTTTGCTGTCTCTTGAAGTTCTCTAAATGACTCATTCCTCTAAGTTCTGTTATATTCTTTCTTATGTTGTCTAGCTCTTTAGTGACCTTTTAATTTTTTTTTTCATTGATGTCCTGGAATATTTTTTTGGCTTCTTTGTGATGGTTTCCAATTTTCTTTTCAATCCCATTCATCTTATTTGCCATCTATTTTCTAAGTTCAATTTCTAATATTTTGAAAATTTCCTTTTGTTTGGGGTCCATTGCTGTAGATCCATTGTGATCCCTTGGGGGTGTCTAACCAGCTTGTTGGTTTTTGGGGTTTTATTAATGTTGTCAGAGTTCTTTTGCTGGTTTCTTCTCATCTGAAACTTCTCTCATCTCAGGGCTGATAGATATGCAGTACACCTGTTCTTCTTTGCTGGGAACTCACATACTTAGTGAGAAGGAGGAGAGGTCCCTAGATGGTGCTTTTGTGACCTACTCTGGAAGATTGACCCAGCAAGGGAGAGGTGGATGCACTGAGAGCCTGTCATGCTGCTGATCTGTCTTGTCCCACTCCACTGTGATTGTCACAGTCCAAGTCTTTGCTAAATGATCTTTGTGTGGAGTGGTAGGTCATATCCCAGGCCACTGTTGGAAGTTCTGGTTGGAGGCTGGCATTGTGCGAGATTGTTCTGCCTGGGTCTACCTGTGGTGGTAACAGCTGGTTGATGCTATTTAGGCAATGGTCATTTGTGTAAGAGATGGAGGTGTTCACTGCAACCAGGTCCAGGTGTGAAGATGGGCTGAGGCTAGCCAGTCACTGGCAGAGCACTGGACCATGAGGGAAGTTCCCACCAGGCAGCCAATGGGAGTAAAACTGTTTTGGTGTTTTTTGTTTTGTTTTGGTTTTGGTAAGATAATTTGTAAATTTTGTGCAGGTTCCATTGGAGGAGAAAGAAAAGATTAGAGGTTTTAAAAATAGTCAAGAGGATGTAGCAGTATCCAGTCTCAAGATGACCATAACAAAGACTAAAGCAGTGATGATGACATTGATGGAGAGGAAGAAACTGGAAGGAGAAACAGGAAAATTATAAATAAAAATTATTTTCTCCACTAAAAATCCTAAAGTTAAGCAATCTGTTATTGTTACTAAAATATTGGTATCTATTTTAGTAAAAACTATAGTAAAAGGGGAAAAATATTAACCACTTTTAAAAACAAAAGTTTACCTCGAGTAGGCAAACTGAGACAAACAAGTTCCCTGTATGTTTAAGTCTATATTAGCTTGAATATTTGCTATAGTGAAAATGGATAAGGAAATGAAATGATAACAAATTAGCAAGAATACATTTTTCAGATATTATTCTGATGTGTTAATGCCTGCAACATAGAAAACTTAAAGAAAAGTTACAGGAAGGAAGAAATAAAAAATGGAAGCTGTAAACATTATCTTCATGACACCTTTTGAGTATGTTTTCAGGTGACTACTCTTTGCAATACTTATAATTAATCTGAAAATGATTCTGCAGAGTCCTGCTCAGATAGAGTGACCTAAATCTACTGAGAGTTTACTCTAATTTTCATGAAATCAAATGTTTCTGTTTTGCACTTGCAGAGATTAAATTAAATGTTAGTTGATGTAGTTTTTAAGCAATATTTTACAGTTCTTTTATCAAAATAAAGAATACATTTTTACAGAGGTACCACTACTAAGTTGGATGTGTTTTTTCTGTAACACATACAATCTAAAGCAAATAACTTTACATTGTGTTGACTTGTAGCAATTTCAAGAGGATTTTAGATCCATTAAAATGAAATTGGCAACTTGTTTAATTTGATACTATTTTTATGCAAATATGCTTAGTAATAAAAAAGAAGTGAAGTGCAGAAATTGCAATTTGGAAAACAAAGCTGTTACTAAGTGCAACATTTTCAAACCTCTTTAGGATTGAGCAGTTTTGAGAATGATTAATTGTGCATGAATGACAGAAAGAACACAAATTCAAATGATTGGTTCTAGCAATGACTAAGTAGGCAGATACCAATTTTATCACTTATTTTGGCATTGCTAAGTGAGGAATGATTGCTTTCTATGAATAAGCATTAACTATTAATACAAAATATCTAATTTGGTCCTAATAAATTGTAAATCTTAAAAGAAAAAAATTGAAATCAATATTTTCTAATAAATTTTAATAATTTACAGAAGTCAAAATAAAAGTTTCTGTAGAAATCTCATAGAAGTATTTGCAGGCCTACATTTTAATTTAAATCTTTAAATAAGCAGTAAATACTACAGAAATAGAGAATTGGAATACTGAACCTAAACTCAAGCCAGAATTTAAGTATATTAAGACATAAACCAAAAAGTTGAGGATGTGGGACTTTGGTCCTCCTTCATTAGAGTAAGCACTAACTGTTTTTGTCTAAATATGGTGTTACAGAAGTGGAATACTTCCTCTACAGATTTCAGACAGTAGAACTGAACAGGAAGATGTCAATCTTATCAGATTTGTGTTGGAAAAAATATCTTCAGAAATCTGATATAAAAAGCCAAGTCTACTTTCTGATTGACCACCAATGTTCTATCAGGTTTTCCCCTATAAAATTTTAGGAAAAAAGGTTTTATTATACCTGTAGTTTATCCACATAAAACACACAATATATTCAAAAGATGCTCTTCAAAAAACAAGTCGTTGGCTTAATAATGTGTTGTTATGAGCAGGAATGGATGAAAAATATTCATGTTATTATGATCTACATGTTTTTCCTATGATATACATTAGAATGTAAATACCATTTATTCTCTTTCATTCTAGTGCTTAAGTTAAGTAGTACATATAATTAACATTATGAATAGCAATGTTGAGTGATTATAATTTAATCATGAAATAATGATGCTTATGATACAAAATGGAAAAATATAAAAACATATCTAGGGACTCTGATCGTTTTACAATAATCTCATGAAATCATGTTTTTAAATTATCCGTTTGGAAAATTTTTTGAAAGAGTTCATTGTCATTCAAAGGTGTTCCCTTTTAAATATCAAAATATTACACTTTTAAGATTTTTAAAAATTAATGTGCCATCTAAAAAGTTAAAGATCTACTGTATAGAGAACTATGCCATTTCCCAACTTTCTAAAATATATTTTGACTAATTGTCTCTTCATGCACAATTTCTCTTCTCTGAAAGTCCTCTGTGTCCTAATAACTCCATTGTTTCTATCCTCTTTAGTTAAAAAAGTACTTCTTAAGTGCCTACTATAGGACATGCTCTTACTAAGTTATGAAGATACTAATATTTAAAAAATTCTCAACCTAAGCCACTTATATTCCAGTGGGTTTAACAAATATATGACAAACAATTTCAAACACTGTGAAAAGTGCTATCATGAACTCACAGAAGATAGCCACTTACTGTATCCAGAAGATTGAGGAAAATATTTTTAGTGGAATAAAATAATGCTTGAACTGAGATTTGAAGGATACTTAATGCTAGATAAAAGAGGCATGAAAATACATTTCAGGGAGAGTAAATAGCAAAAGCACAATGCAAAAGCAAAGAATAGTATGAAATGTGTCACGATCATTATCAGTAGATTGTTTTTACTAGACTACAGAATAAATTCAGAACAAGAAAGCATCAAGGCTGGAGAAGTATGTATTTGCCAAGTTGTTTATATTGTTTTTTTATCTCCTATTTTGCTTCACAAATAAAATGAAAATCATTTGGATAGATAGAAGAAGACATAGTGTATTTTCTACCATTAAAAATGTTCTTTCTGTGAGTATTATGGGAAGGCCACAATAACACTGTAACAGCATAATATGAATTATCATTATCTATTTAAAAATAATTTAGTATAATAAAATATTAATGGTGATAGTATTTTGTCTGTAATTGCTTTGCCACTATTTGCCTTAACTCTCTGGCTTTAACTTCTAAGAATCATCAGTGGAGAATACATAGCCCCCTTTCTACACATTTCTGTGGAGCGAGCCTTCCAGCAGAGTGACATTTCTATTCTCTTGTGTTGTCACCCCCCACATCCCCTGCCACAAAACTGTAGCAAATGGGAAGACTTATCTAATGGGTGATCTGAGTATATGAACTGGTTGTATGTGGCTCAGCCCACTCTACTTCCTCTTCAGTTCTGTCTGCTCTCAATAAAATGTGATTTCCCTGTTTGTGTGTGTGTGTGTGTGTGTGTATGCATACAAGTGCATTGTGAAGCCTCGGGTTGTCCAGATGTTCCAGTAACTAAGCTAATAAGTATAATTCTGGGGTCAAGTGTTACAAGCTGATTTTGCCAAAGATTTATGCATGGCATATGGAGAGTAACATGGCATATGAGTAAAAATTTGATATACTTTCCATCTACCTGCCCATTTCTCTGTTGGTTCCAACCTCAAACAGAGAGGAGAGGTGATAGCAATTGACCTTCTAAAACTCTAACATACATGAAATAACCATTTAATACATATTCCTAATGAAGGGAATATGTGTGATGGGGAGGAAGCATAGTATGCACTTGTTTCTCCCTTAGTTCACCTGGAATCCTGTTGCTCATACTGTCCAATAGTTTATCCAGGATTCTCTTCCTCAGAAAAAACTTCAATTCTTTTTTTTTATTTCAGCGTATTATGAGGGTACAAAAAAAATAAAAACCCTCAAAAAAAAAAAAAAAAAAACCAGGAACAGACTAATCAGCAGTCTTTCGTTGTTCACAGTGGGTTTTCTACACCTTGATCACCATAAAGGTTTTCATTATGTTTGATAGAAATGTCTACTGCTTCTGTCTTAAACATTTTCTATTTTTAAATCTCTGAATAAAAAGTGCTATTAAATATTTCTCCCCATAATAACCATTGAAGATGGGATTCCAATTACCTCTCTTGCCTTCAAAATAAAATCCCTATCCCAGAAAAAAAAACCCAAAAAAGTCTATTCTGTACTATTCTGCATAAAGATACACATATCTATTTAATAATTTTCTCTGTAGTAACAAGATAAAGAGTAGTGACGAGTTTTTGAGCTACCACCACTGAGTAATGCATATGCAATCTAGCATATGTTCCCTGGATGCCAGATATCTTAATCCAAATATGTCAGTCTAAAAATAAAAAATTCTCATTCAATGATAAGCTTTCAGAGAAGTTACTTATGAACAGATGGGCTTTTTGGTATGTTTGAGTTCCATCTAGTTAATAACTAAATATTTCATCTAAATACAAGCATACCTTATTTTATTGCACTTTGCAAATATTACAATTTTTTGCAAATTGAATGTTTGTGGCAAAATCACATCTAACAAGTCTATCAGTACTATTTTTCTAACAGTATTTATGCACTTTATTTCTGTTTCACATTTTGGTAATTCTTGCAATATTTCAAACTGTTTCATTATTATTATATCTGTTATAGGGATCTATGATCATTGATCTTTAATGGAACTAATGCAATTGTTTGGGAGCACCATGAATCATTCCCATATAAGATGGTGAACTTAATTGATAAATATTATATACATTCTGCCTGTTCCACTCACCAGCCATTCTTCCCTCTCTCTCTCTTTCTCTCTCTGCCCCCTACCCCCGCCACCCCACCTTGGGCCTTCAAGTTCCCTGAGACAAAACAAGATTGAAATTCAGCTAATTAATAACCTCACAATGGCCCTTAAGTATTGAAGTAAAAGGAAGAATTGCTCATCTCTCACTTTAGATCAAAATCTATAACTGATTAACCTTAGTAAAGAAGGCATGTCCAAAGCTAAGATAGTTCAAAAGCTAGGCTTTTTGGCCAGTTAGCCAAGTTGTGAATGCAAAAGAAAATTTCTTGAAAGAAATAAAAAGTGATATTCCAGTGAAGATACAATGATAAGAAAGAAAAACAGTCTTATTGCTGCTATGGAGAGTTTTAGTGGTCTGGATAGATCAAACCAGGAACTAGAAGCTAGAAACTCTGCCATAGCTGCCCTGGAAAATCTGCTTTATGTTCTCCACCTCTTCATGTGTTATGCAGGTACATCTGCTTGGCAGAACCTAAGTCCCATTCCTACAAATTTATTTAAAAGGAGATTTGGAAAATATAACTTGTGCATTGCCAGTGTCTATTTTTCAAGAAAGCAAGCCAAAAAAAGTATTGAAATGAGTGGTGAGTGAGTTAATATAAAGTGTCTACAACAAACTGTGCCAACCTTGATTGGTATTGACTTCCTGGAGTGGTGTTCTGAGGATTGGCTGAACATATGCAGGCTCAGCAAGAAAGAGTGACATGATTCATTAGTGATATCCGCTGAGATACAGAGGGGGAGTTTGGATATGCTTGCCACTTATTGTTTCATCCCCAAGCAAAGACAAGAATAAAGAGGCCACTAGGGAGTGGCAGCTGGAGCTTTGAGACAGATGAATAATTATAAGAAAGTAAGATCTGGAGGACACTAAGCTGCTATAATTGCTGAGCCACTCAGTCTCACGAGAAACTGGAGGAACTGAGATTACAAAGGGAAGAGACAATGGAAGTAGTATCCTGGAACGGAAATGCTCAAATTAACTCCTTCCCTTGAGTTGAAGTTATTTTGGCACCTGTTTAGTCAATCCTCAGTTTATAGGCAGGAAAACAAATATGAATTAAATTTGGGCTGTGCATCTATTTTAGACACACCTGCTCCCTGCTCTTAAAATCTTATAAAAGAATATCATGTTAAAGGATATCAGAAAAGAATAGGTTAATACAAATAATATAGAATTTTTATGTCCATGAAACTTATCCGGTTGTTTAATTTCCCACGTAAAAGATCTGTGACCCAGAGATACTGTAGTTTATGCAAGATAAAAATCTTAGCAGAGTATTTAAGTATTTCTCAGAAATATATTTTTCTCTATATAATCATATGTTCATTCAATCATCCATATTAAGATGGCATTTTGCTAAATATGATGAATAATGCAAAGTATATATTAAATAAAATCTCCATGATCAGGCAGTTTATGATGAAGTGGAGGAAAGACATAAAAGACTACATTCTCTACAAATTCCCAAGAAAAGAAAGTCACAATGAAATAAAATATGTCCTTGGAACTGGTCAGGTTTTTGGTTCAATTAACAGAATCAACCTTTATCTGAAAAGGCAAATGTTAAGTGTATTAAAAGAATCATTGGAGAGACCAAAGTATAGAGTTTTGAATTAATTTTCAGGAACAATGCACAAAATCATACTACAGAATTAATGTATTGAAGAATAGTCCTTTGAACACTTTTGTTTTCACAGATGTCGCCTTTCATAATCTACTACTACCCACAGCAGCCAAGAAAGACCAATGCTTGTTTATAAGCTACTGAGTCAAAGTCAGCTGTTGGGAAGGCTGGGAGCATAAGTAGTTTTATCTTTAGTTTCTATAGAAGGAAGATAGTCCCTCCTCTTTGTCAGTACTCTTAAAGTAAGGAATTCACTTAACAAGCGATTAAAAGGCTGGGTGGCCATAAATTTTAAAAAGATGTCAATCACAAAAAGCTACATAGGATCTTGAAGACATGTCTGTATTCCTATGTTCATTACAGCATTATTTATAAGAGACAAGACATGAAAACACTTAAATGTAAATTGACAGATGATGGATAAAGAAAAATGTGGTATGTACATACATGGAATATTGTTCAGCCTTACAAAAGGAAATCCTGCCGTATGCAAAAGCATGAATAAGCCTGGAGGACATCATGCTAAGTGAAATAAGTCATAAACAAAGAAAAATACTGTGTAATATTACTTATAGGTGAGATCTACAAAAGTCATAAAACATAGAGTAGAATAGTGGTTGCCAAGGGCTGAGGAGGGAATATGGATCCCATGAAGTAGCATGAAGTTCAGATGCACTTGTGAATGTTTCTTTTTGCATAAATATTCACAACTCCTCCTATATCTTTTTAAATATGTATATTGGGCTACCCCATTCTGCATAAAGTCCTGTCCCCATTGCCTTTCCCTCAAAGTATATCTTTTTGGCTTCTGGCCAGAGGCTATATTTCCCAGCCTGACAGAATGGCCACTCTGTAGGCTGCAACACTTTATGAGAAATAAAACTCACCTTTCCAAATTTATGAACCTCATCATTCTTGAGTTGACACATATAAAGTTTCAGTTACTCAAGATAAATAAGTTCTAGAGATCTATTGTACAACATTGTGCCTATAGTTAACAACATTGCATTGTGCACTGAAAAATTTAAGACAGTAGATCTCATGATAAGAATTCTTACAATTTTTTAAAAGGTGCAGTAATAAAAAACAAAAACAAAATGCTATATGGTCTAATAGTTTTGTAATAAAAATAATCATAATAATTCATATCAAATTTATCCTTCTTCCATGTCCTATCCCCAAAAATGAGAATGATTATTAATTTTCCCACAAGCCTTTACTATATCGAGCTATACAGGGACTTATGTGTAAAAATAAATATATCTGTATGACAAAGAATGTGTAAGAATATATATGAAGAAAATGAATATAATTGGATCCCTTCTTTGGAGAAAATCATATCCTTCAAAAATCAAACTCAAAATCACATTTATCACCTTGCCCAAAACCAACCTGGCCTCTAAATTGAGCTGATAGACTTTGATTCATTTGTCTCTCAAGGCAAATATTTTTCCAGTTAATGTACCTTTTGGGAAGTGCATGGACAAGCATGTCCCCTCCTCTAAACCTAAAATCAAACTCTGTTAAGGAAATTCATTTTGCATTTCAAACAGATTCTCTTGATACAATAGATAGATAAAACACATGTAGAAATTAAAGTCATTTTATCTTTTCAGCTAATAATGTCTGCCTATATTGACTATATTCAGCCAGCACATTAGTTCTAATTATTAGATTTATATTTTATGATAAATAGAGCAAGTGTTACCTAATGACCCTGCGTGGAAAAAGCAATTTACCTTATTGAAGGAAAATAGGGAGGATAAATCATGCATGGAGACATATAGATGAAAAACATTAACAAAATTCACTTGAATTCACTTGAAATTATTTTTATGTTAGCAGCTTAACATTTAGAGAAAATAAATAATTAGTTCCTATCTCCTATGTGTCTTATCATTTTAGCAGATTTTTAAGAAGCAGTTCTGTTTCTACTTTGTCATTAGCTTTTTAAGCACAGATATCTGTCACCAAACAACTTCCCCAAAGCTGTGGCAAAATTCGACAAAAACCACATTTAATAATGCATATTTAGGCCAGATGGAGCAAGATGGTGAACCAGAGACACCACCAGCCAGAGCGTGTCAATAAGAAGGAAAAGTTTTAGATGAAAGAGAAAAACAGATAGAAAAACATAAATCGGATGAGGGTCTGAATGAAGGGTGCCAGAACATACAGGATCCTTCATGGGAAGAGGTTGCAGAGCAGAATGGAAGGAGAAAGGCATTGGTGGAGATTATGCCTGAGAGGCTTGGAGACCAGCGAGAAGGGTAGGTGGATGAGTTAGCTTCTCCTTCCCTTACATTTTGGACTGTAGGTGGGCTCCTGGGCTGCTGTAGAGACCTTCTGTTCATACAAACCCACAGACTTCTACTGCCATTGAGCTGGGAGCTTCTTACAGATAGGGCACCAGGCTCTCAGTGCCCCTGGGGTAGCTCCCACCCCACAGACCCAAGCCAGACAGCAGGTGCCATATTGCTTTTCTACCCACTGTGTGTCTTTGTCCTCCCTAGAGGGCTATGATTCCTCAGGTTCCAACTTGTTCATCCCCACACAGACATTTCCCAGCTCTTGCCCATACTGGAGGAGCCACAGGGGTCCAGTGGTTCCTGGGTGATCTGCATGACTTCAGAGCCTGGTCATTCAGGGTAGACTGCTTCCTGGAGAGAGGGTCGGAGACCACCAGAGTATAGATGTTCCTCTACCCAGACTCTTTTTCTCCTTTTCACCTCATCCACCCACAGCTCTCAAGAGAGATAATTGAGACACCACAAGGAGCCTTCTACATAGAGTGGGGCTCAGACCTTTCCTTTTGGGGTCCTGCAACAGACTGAGTGGTGCTCGTACTGTGAGCTCCCTGCCTGCTGGCCCACCCTGATGCTGCTTGCCTGGTGGCCCCATCAGAGCAGGGCATGCCCCGACGTGGAGGGACATTGAACCAGCTTGGGCACTCCATGAGTGACTTGGGACCAGCATGCTTCTCCATTGTATGATCAGGAATTGATCTCTGGCACCCCAGGGATGGCCCCTCAGGCCAGATCCCATACCCCCAGGTCTTGATTGCATTGTCCTGGGGCACAGAGAGGATACTTGTGAATTAGTCTTTGTAAGTGTTGGTGCCCACAGGGGCAGAATGGAAGGAAAATGCAGTGTAGATCCTATTTGCAGCATGTTTGTGGGGTACCCCTACTTCCATGGGAGGGTCATGTTCCCAGCTCAAGCCAGGATCCCAGGCAGGAATCTCCTAGCCTGCTTCACAGTAGAAGGGGAGCTTGGCTGGCTTGAGGTCCTGCCTGCTAGCAGAGGCCCAGGAGAAACCACAGAATAGGGGAGTGTGGAAAGAAGTGAGGCCTGCTCCAGACTGCCTGACTGTGAATCTCAGAAAGCCCTAACTCCATACGCAGACTTTCTGGTTGAGTGAAGTCACTTAAGACCCTTTCTGCCAACTTTGCCCAGAGGTGGGGAGTGGACCTTTGACCCCTGCAGATGCCTTGCCAGCATTTGTGGAGCTTGAGGACAGGCTAACCCAACCCAGCCCCACCCAGCCTCACTCTTCCACTAACCTCTGCTATAGTGGAGAATTAGGACTCACCTGGAAGTTCCAGAACCCCACCCAACACCTGAGGCATTAAAATCCTTCTTCTGAGGAACTAGAGCTAGTCACAGAACCCAAAAACAACATTGCAGCTTGTTTCTTTTGGCAGTACCACCTACTGACAGGGTGGTCAATCCACATGTTCTTTCACTGCATTTATTGACTCAATAATACAGAACGTAGTTGATTCTCACCCACAAGCACTATCTACTGGCTTGGAGATTAAACTGGGCATGTAATCATCTAAAGAAAAGAAAATCCAAAGGTAAGAAGCAACAGCTGCTCCATATGAGAGGGAATCAGCAAAATAACTCCAGAAGTATGAAAAATCAAAGCAAAAAGACACTCCAAAAGGGAAAAGCAGCTCTCTAATAGGAGATACAAACCAAAATCAGAATATCGAAATGACAGATGAATATTTGCAAATATGGGTTGTAAGGAAGATCAATGAAATACAAGATAAAATAGAAACCCAATCACAAAACAATGCAGAAAAATGAAAGAAAAATTCACTAAAGAAGTTGAATTATTAAAGAAAAAGCAAAAAGAACATGTGGAAATGAAAAATTTATTCAGGGAATTACAAAACACAGTGTAAAGCCTTAAGAATAGGTTAGATCAGGTAGAATAAAGAATCTCAGAGCTTGAAGGCAACACCTCTGAGTTAAACAAGTCAGTCAAAGAGGTGGAGCAGAGAAATAAGAGGAATAAGCAAAGCCTACAAGAAATATGGAATTATGTAAAGAGTCCTAACATAATAATCATAGGCATGCCTGAGGGTGAAGAAAAAAGTACACAAAGGTTGACAAATCTATTTGAGGAATAATTAAGGAAAATTTCCAAGGCCTTGCTAGAAATCTAGATAACCAGGTACAAGAAGCTCAAAGGACTCCTGGGAGATTCATGGCAAAGAAGCAAACACCATGACATATAGTCACCAAACTGGCCAAAATAAACAGGAAAGGGGTGCTCCTATGAGACATAAGGCAAACACATCAGGTAACTTACAAAGGAAAACCCGTCAACTAACTGTAGTCTTGTCAATGGAGACTTTATAAGCCAGAAGAGATTGAGGCAACATTTTTAGTCTTCTCAAACAGAATAATGGCTAGCATAGAATTTTGTATCCTGCAAAACTAAGTTTAATATATGAGACGGAAATACTTTCTCAGGCAAGCAAACACTGAGGGAGTTTCTCAAGACAAGACCTGCTCTGCAGCAAGTACTCAAAGCTGTATTATTCACAGATAAGCACAATGGACAATCACCAGTGTAAAACTATCCAAAAGCTAAAGGTCAAAGCCCAGATATCACAATGGTTCAAGAAATAAAACAAAGCAACAAAGTCCTACTCAAGAGGATGAACAAAAATCCAACCCACTTATCAATTCTTTCAATAAATGTGAATGGCTTGAAATCCCAAGTGAAGAGACATAGGCTGGCTGAATGGATAAATATACATAAGCCAAAGGAAAATATGTACCACCCAAGGGAATAAAAGGCATTCTATAAAAAAGACATCTGCACTTGAATGTTTATAGCAGCACAATTCATAATTGCAAAGGTGTGGAAACAACCCAAGTGCCCATCAATACATGAGTGAATTACATGAGAGTGTGGTGTATGTATATCATGGAGTACTACTCAGGAATAAAAATAAATGGTTAAATAATACCTCTTATATTATCCTGGGTGAAGTTGGAGCCCATTCTTCTAAGTAAAGTATCACAAGAATGGAAAAACAAACACCACATGTACTCACCATCAAATTGGTACTAATTGATCAATACTTATGTGCACATATGGAAGTAATAATTCATTGGGGATCAGGCAGGTGGGAGCGGGGAGGAGGGATTGGTAAATTCACAGCTAATGGGTGCAGTGCACACTGTCTGGTGTATGGACATGCATGTAGCTTTGACTCTGATTGTGTAAAGGCAATTTAAGTGAACAAAGCTTTGGTACTCATGTAATATTCTAAAATTAAAAAGAAAGAAGGCATATTTGTAAAGACTTGCTTAAGATTCAATGATACTTTGCCTTATTCTTCTCAGGGAAATTTCATTCTGAAACTGATTGATTTTAAGTACATTTTTCTCTGGTTATCTTAAAGCACTGAAGTCTAAAGATGAACAACTTCATTTATAATGAAATTCATGTAACTCAAAGATAAAATATTGTTTCTTGCTTTTTCTTTTACAAAAGTCATTTTTTATTTACTTCCTTTTAATGATTATTTATATTTTTTCTTATATTAACTTTATCCTCTAATGCAAAGAAGCCTCAAATGAAGTCAGTTGCCAAAGTCTTTGCCATTAAAGGATTTTTAGTACTTTTAATTTGAATACTAATACAGTGGAAGACACCAAAAAGGGTGAAGGTGAAAGGAAAAGTGAGAAGTCAGAGGAGGAATAAACCTTGAATTAGGATGTTGGTAGTTATTAATGGTAAATTAATAGGAGCCATAGAATTAAGAAGATTGTTCAGCTAATTATATGCAGCGGCAATAGGGACATTTAGAGCAAATTATGAAGTTTTGAAGCTGGGTAAGTAGTAGGAGAATAATGTCTTCTATTGAAAATGTTTTAGGTATTTGTTAATTTGCCGCCGAGACTCTGCAGTCATGTTTTCTAGCCTTTGAAGAAGTCAATCAAAAGTAAAAAAAAAAGATAAACAGAAGTAAGTATAAGAAATGAGGAAAGACTTTTTACTGTGTTTCCAAGTTCTAGATCTAATTCTTCCTTAGGTTCAGCTGGATCCCTGCCTTATGCACAACTTTGTTTTTTCACAGGAGCTGGATATCCTTCCAATTCATTTATTTTTCACTTCAACAAGATAGGTGTGAGTTACTGTTGTTTGCAAGCAAAACATTACCAAGAACTATAGTAAAAAAACATATCGAGTATAGGAAGTATATAAAGTGGTCAGAATTCACATAATTATGTAATGAGTTCCATGAACCCCTGTATGTTTTTTATAATCCTCTTCCTTAATTAACTACTTTACACTTTAAGTTGGTTCTCAGAAATGATGGACTTGAACTCCTGGCCTCAAGTGATCCTCCCAACTTGTTCTCCCAAAGTGCTTGGGATTGATTATAGGCATGAGCCACCACACCAGGCCTGAAATGGTGGATTTTCTACAAGATAAAGGGGTTGAGATTCTGAAGGTCCCAGGGCAGACTTCCTGATGCCATGATTCACCATCCCCCACAACCTGCCCCTAATGCATGTAGTCTCTTGTGAGATACACCATGTTCTGCCCCAAGGCACATGGCTTCTCCTTTAAAAGCCCATGATATCTCTTGGTCTGGGAGATGGATCATTCTCTCAACAAGTGGCCTGTCATATAAAAAATTCCTTTCTTCCTTGGCAATCCTCATTGTCCCAATAACTGGATTTTTGTGCAATGAGCAACTGGACCTAGACTAAACCCTCCTTGTGCTTTCGAGAATTAATGCTTAAGAGGCTAAACTGTCCATGCTATTGACCTCAAGTAAATATAAATTCCATCAGTGTCAAGGATGAGAAGTCCTGCCACAACAAGGGGAAAAGAAGACTTTCCTGAATTTCCTGTGATTTCTTTTCCAGAAGCAGGAATTAAAAACTCTGAGAAATGAAGGTATTCAAGTGGTATAGCCATGGGCAAGGAGCTCCTCTTTAGATTTTGAGGTCAAAATACACACATGTTGCAAGATCTCACTGCATGCAGCCTTGGAAAATTATTTACAGTGACTTTAAGGAGGGTGTAGGTATTAAATGAGGGGAAGGAGGACAGAAAGAGCAATCAGTACTTTACTTTTTACAGTACTTTTTTCTTTTGAGAGAAATTCTCAGGTCAGAGGACAAAGACACAATTCCTTTATAAAGCCGAAAAATTCTTGCTCTTCTCATTCAGATTATTTTCTAGGCACGCACTGTCCAATAAAAATATATGTTATTTTATATGTTCTAGTAGTGACATTAATAAAAGTAAAAAACCCAGGCGAAACTAACTTAATATTATATTTTAATTCAATTATCCAAAATATTTAAAATTATAATCAATATAAAAATATTATAGAAATATTTTACCTTTTTTGCACTGAGTCTTCAAAATTCAAAGTGTTTTTTACACTCACACCGCATCTGAATTTGGACTATACACATTCCCGTGCTCAGTGGCCATATGTGGTTTGTGGCATCTGTCCTGAACATCACAGGCCTTTATGAAAGAGTACTGGACAACCCTGCTATTCTCCTCTGCTCTGAATGTTCTTTTTTCACCTGTTTTCTTTCAATCTCTGTATGTAGAGTCAGTGGGAAGAGGTTAATTTTAAAATCTTGCCAGAAATAGATTTAAAGTTCTGGAACAAAATGAGCCCAAATCAGTCCTAAGCAGATCAAACACTCCCTGTAAGAGTTCTCGAATTTTAAGAAGAATTTTAACCTGAATTTAATTTCAGTTTATCTTTCGTTGGCAACCAGAGAGGTAGAGCTTGTGGGTTTTCCTTGTGATTTGTCCTGGGAGGTGGGAAACCATCTTTTCCCACCTCCAAGGGCATAACTTGTAGGCAAAGCTCCACACAGTGGTGGAGAATAGAATGCAGACTGGACCAGTTAGCACACCAAAGAAAGTTCGTAAGTACATGTGTGTTAAAAGATCGAAATACATTCCATGTTTTCTGGTCAAACTGTCCTTAACTTGCTTATACTCGAATTAGAGCCTATTTGTCCTTCTCTTTTGCTTTAAAGTCTTTTTCAATATGAAGTTCTATGATTCCCTGATTTGTGCCCAAACACAGAACACTACATCAGTGCTCAGTATACCACAGTGACAGAATGTATGGTCTCTGCCCTCATGGAGTTTATAGCCAAGAGAGTGAGAGATATTAACCACTTCGGTACCACGCTCACCGGCTGCGAAACCTTGCCCACAGCCGGCACTCATAGTCCGCACGATAGTTTGTGCTGTGCATTGACGACGAATCCGTTTTGCTCTTGTGTGATGAGGAAAGCTTTAAAGCACTGAAAGCTTGTTTTACTTTACAGGCAGCTTTACTTGTAATGTAAATAAGAATAGATAACATATACATATATGTTTTCATTACGTTATTTTTAAATGTTCACAATTTTATTTTGATAAATGAAAAATTAGAAAAGTCATATCACGGCTGTTGGCTGAAGTCCACGCTTGGCTGTGTGCCTTCATATCACAGCTGTCGGCCAAAGTCGCTGTGCGCGTTCATCTGTGGCTGTCGACTATAGTCGACGCTGGTACCAAAGTGGTTAAACATTTGAAGTCACAAAAAGTGATTCTCGTGTTTGGGAGGCCAAGGCAAGAGGATAACTTGATGCTAGGACTTTGAGAACAGCCTGGGCAATACAGTGAGATCTCATCTCTACAAAAAATTGAAAAAATTAGGTGGGCATGGTGGCACGTGCCCATAGTCCTAGCTACTCAGGAGGCTGAGGTAGGAGGATCACTTGAGCCCAGGAGTTCAAAGTTGCAGTGAGCTATGATGACACCATTACACTGCAGCCTGGGTGACAGAACAAGACTCCATCTCTAAAAAAGAAAAAAAAGTGGGGGCAGGGTTCAGGCATGTAGTAGAATGTGGAATGGAGTGTCTCTGAAGTATCTAGAAGTTTAGGCATTTTCTGTGATAGAAAGCCACCATTTGAGTGCCTACCCTAGAGAGAGAAAACCAAAGAGCATGAGCCAAATCGACAGGCCTTTCTTTTTTTACTTCTATCATCCTTTATCTTAATATTCTCCTGAAGAAGTGAAAAGGAGAATAGGTGGTGGAAAATAAAATCAAATAAGGAGAACAAAAGAAAAACAAAACAAAACATTGCTAGGCCCTGTCTTTTCACGTCTCTATTGATTCCAATGACACAGATAAAGTCTGAACTGATTTTGGAGAAGGAATATTGAACCAAGTGAGTGGGGTTTTAACTTACATTAGTCTATATCTGTGGTAAACTTTTAAACCTAACAATTCTAAAGTAAATTACAATCCTAATTCCCCAACATTACCAGGGTGTTATGGATTTGCCTAAAATGTTGCTAAGAGGTTGGGCAGGGACATCCAGCAGAGTGGACGTGTAGGCAATGGCAGGCAAAAGAAAAAAACGTTGCCTTCTGATTATGCTCTCAACATTTGGTATATTCAATAAATAATTGATAAGTGTCTTTCTCTGCCCCTCAGTTGCAAATTTCTTAATGGCAGGGAAAAGTTTAGTATACAATAGTGTCTAACACGATGCTTAGCATCTCATATGTTATTGGAAATTTCAGTGCTTTGAACAAGTAAATGAATACATTTTAGGGCTGCAGAATCTCCCAACCCTATTCAGTCTTTACTGTTTTCCATGGTGCCAGCCTTTAAGGCTATGGATCTCCATTGTCATGTAAGAGTCACCTGTAAACCAGAATCAATATCTAATTTGCCTTGTTTCAGATTTGATTGTTTGGAATTGAAATCCTGTGCATTAATTTTGTGTAATGCTCCAAACTATAGTGCCTTGAGACCCCTGCTACTAGGTCACCATTAAATTCTTTCTTAAAGTTTCCCCAGCAGTTATTGAGTTTCCCTGTATATGGCACCCAATTGACCTTAAGAACAAATTCTTTTTGTTCTTTGCATTTCTGGCTGCTTCCTTCCATACCTGAGACCCTCACAAGCACACTCCTATGCTTCATTCAATTGTTTTTAACTCTTATTCTCACTTCCAGGCTAGGTAGAAAGATACTGCTTTCCTTAAAATATAATCTAAATTGAGACAGAATGCAAATTGTGAAGAATATTTATTGTCAATAATAAGACAAAACCCTCTAGAATCCATAAAATAAAAAGTTTGAAAATTCTACTCAAGGACCTTGTTGCAGTTTGTATGTAAACTGATGCAGATTCCACTTTTAAGAAGAAAAAATTAAATAAGAATAATGTTTTTCATTAGTATCATTCTTTCATTATTTTATATTTCTACTCTAATATAAACTGTTGTAAACTTTGTGATACAAACCTGTATTCACCTGTTTAATAGCTTTGTTAGCCTACTTTTTGCATGTACAAAAATCTTCACCTTTTTTTGGCGGGGGTTGGGGGGGGCAATACTCCAACAATATTAGCAGCAAATGATCACTAGATGGCAGCATAACTCAATTCTTAAATATATTTTAACAGGTGATTTTTGTTTTCTTATGACTGGCATTTGTTTAAAAAACTTTGACGACAAAATAATTTCTTGAAATAATACATTAGTTGGTCTTAAATATAAGTTGCATATAATTTCTCATAATCATTAGAACAGGCTAATGTATTTGGTTTGCTCCAAGTAAGAAGGCAATGGCCATTTTAATTACGAAAAGTACATTATTTAATGCTAAGGCCTAACAAGGTATAGACTAAAGTGTTTGACTTTTGGAATCTAATACAACTGAATTTAAACCTGGCTCTGCTCTTTTCCAGTCATAAAACTTAGAAAATTTGTTGTAGTTTTTCTTTTATATATCTTAGTTCTTAAATAATCTCTTCATCAAATATTTTGAAGCAGATTTTTCATGTCTATTATGTTTTTCATTTAAAAGAAGAATTTTTTATTAATCTTCCCTACAATGATTAACATTATCTACCATAGCATAAATATTGTATTTAAATAATTCTAGCTTTATTATTTTATAAATGTATCATGTGGGTAAATATTATTCTTCTACTTTTTTAATAAATATACTGTCTTTCATTTGCATCTCTCTCAATTTTCATGCTACAATGCCCACACAATAGATGTTTGATAAATGCCTGTTATCCTGATTTGAAAGAGATCACTCACTGTGAAGGTGATTAATTTACCTCAAGAATGCTATTTCTTTACTGCTAAGAAAAGAAATATCAAGATAAACTGAGACTCAAGATTTTAATAGAAATTTATAAGGTCAATTTGTTGAGGAAGATCCAAGATTAGAAACAAATCTCCCTAATATACCACATACTTGCTCTTATTTTGTTCATTATCATTTACCATGATCCAAGCTAGAAACTTTAGACATAATTATTCTCTGCTTCTCCCTCATTACCAAACTTAATCACAGATACATGCCAAATCTGCCTCCCAAAAGCCTCTTGAATCCATCTCATTTTATTCATCCACATTTCCAATCTTTGGTTAAAGCCTTTATTATCTCACCTGTATGATTATAATAGCATCTGAAATAATCTTCTGTTCCTAGCCAGGTACCCCTCCTCCACCATTCTACTACTACTCTCTCTGAAATATTCTAGTTCACTTTGATATAAACATGAGAACACTCTATTTTCAGTTCTCAAAATTTGTGAGAAGTGACCCACATGCTTACAATAGCATGGAATAAAAATAATGGCTGTTAATCTCAACAATTGAATGTCCCAGAAACTAAGCATATGCATTTCTTCTTCTCACTAGAAATGCTTTGTTTAACTGAAAATAAAAAAAATTTATGACAAAAGGCAAATCGAGCAGCCATTCTCTCAATTTTAAACCATAAGATTAAAAAATTATTTCTAGTTGTATATTGTATGTATTCTGTTTACATTTTATTTTACTGACAGTCTTCTAAGCTTCTCTGCAATTGTCCAGAGTAGTCACTGCTTGTTTTAATATGTTATGTTTGATTTCCTCCTTAAAGTTGATAAATCTCCTTAAATAAGAATTTTTTAGCCTACCCATGGTACGTACATGTGTGGGTCCATTAGCAAATGTTCCGGTCTCATATCTGAGATCTCTTTTGTCGTGGTATTCCCATGGTCATTGGTAAAAACAGCAATCATTGTTTTAATGGACTAGCATATAGTGATTTAAAAAATGAAGATCTATTCTCTGTGACATGAAATGTAGAAATTGATAATCTAAAACTTTTCCCAGTACAAGTGAAAGGCCAAGTACAAATGAGAGGGCTTCCCCAACTGCAGGATCAGATTCAATTTAACCCAGTAGTGTACTGTAACTCCACAGTCTGCATCCCTGCACCCCCAAAGGATAGTACTTAGCATGTTAGAAAGCACATTCTCTCATCCCTTGCTCTTCAGGTTGCAAAAACCTCCACCAGACAAGCTGCAAAAAAACTGTAGTCATTGCTTTGATTCTCTTCAGGTAGCCCAGACAACGAAGTATTTTTGCTGTCTTCCAAGAAATCACAACTTCCACGGTAAATGCTAAATCAGCAAATTTATTTTCTTTGCTGAGTCCTTGTAGCAAAGAGCTGAGAATGACAAGGAATCTGATTTTCTTTAGGATTCTATCTTCTTAGAATTTCTCTAGTTACATTTAAGTCATAGGTGCACAATAAATGAACCATAGTTGTAAAACTGAAATAACTGGAGCTATTTTCATTCATATATAAGTTTATATGGGAAAATAGTTTTCTTGATTTATTATTTTCAAAAAGATACTTAATGTTTATTCCTAGATCTTTAAATGAGGAATTTGTGATGGTATACTAACAAGTAATGCAATTAAATCACTCCTGTATATTGACAAAATTCATTTTAATGTCTGTTAATAATGATGAGACAATTCTCTGCTACCCTTAATGTGTACTTTAGTTAAGAACAGAATGAGTTAGATGCACAGTAGTGGATAATAAGATGCACTTATCTGGGTCTTTCTGCAAATGTAAATTCTTCGCAAATAAAAGCAGTGGAAAAAAGTTGTTTCAATGGTATGACACAATAAAGTTCTCAGCTTTTATAAAAGAGACAAAGGGAAAATATATCTCTGTACTTATTTTCTTTTGATACAAAAGAAATGGTAGTGTAGTAATTTAGGGAATAAAGCAGCCATTAAAATAATCTGGGGTTAAAATGATATTTAGCTTGGAAAGTAACTGTAAAAGCTATCCAGCATTTATTTGCTATGAAAAAATGAGGCAACACAGCATAGTGTTCAAGAGCACAGTCTTTGAAGCATTATGTTTGAGTCTGAAACCTGGCTCAGAAACTGCATGACCTCAGATATAGTCTCTTAAACTCTCTCTGCTTCTGCCTCAGTTTCCTCACTTAAAATATGAATGATCAGAACCTATCTGGTAAGTTATGAGGATTAAATGGATTAATATTTGGAAAAAGGTTACAATGGAGCCTGGCACATGGAAAACACTATAAATGAGTTCACTTTCCTCCATTGTCACATCTTCCGTGATGCCTAGGATCTCTGATTGATGTATCCTAAGTGCCCAGAACAGTGCATGTAGTAGTTATTCAATGAATGGTGTTAACTAAATGAATGAACTTACTTTGTAACTCTTCCTACTATCAACACATACAAAAAGATGATAATGACAGCATTTTTTTCCACATGAAATATTTCATTATGGAAACCTATTATTCATAACTATCTAGAGACTTGGCCCTATCATAATAGAATCACTTACTAATATGCTAATATCCACTGTCAAAGTAATGTATTATGAACAATTTTAAATAAAATCCCCTTATAAAGAAATATTATTCCATTACCATTATGACTAAATTACTAGGTTCATGTTTAACTATGTATATCCATTTTCAAATCCTCTAGTACAGATTGCAAAGATTTGTATTAAACTTCCATTGAAAAGATCACATTGAGAAATAATTACTTGCACCTATTTATCAATGCATTTCATATTAAAAGTTATATTGTTATTTATTACATAAAAGAATAGTTTTTTACATTTCTTGACATCTCAAATGTTCACTAAAATAGTTTAAATTCAATTAAATATTTAAAAATGCATTTATTTTAAATATTTGTAATTTTCTAAGTATGTCTACATATTTCTTTCACTGAAAATATCTGATAAAATACAAAATACATGAAGAAAAAATTAATTTTAATCTTTCACTTCAATCAATTCAGAATATTTACAACCAGATTTTTATAGAACTCTGCTCATCCTGTATCTTCTGCTTTAAAGATTACAATAACAAAATTTTAAAACAATTAGAAAATTATAAAAGTAGAGAGAATCACCTAAAAGAAAACCAAAGGTTGTTTATAATCCAACAACCAAAAAATTCTTCTTGTATATTTTGTTTTTGCCTTCTTTTTGAGATTAATCAAGACTATTATTTTGATCTCATATGTAAGTAAAAACTTATTTAAAAATAAAAGATTAATTTCTGAAATTTACCACAGATTTTTGTGCATCTATTGAGATAGTTAAAAAGATTCTTCCTTTGGTTTATGAATATAATTAATATCAATGACTATTTCATAATTTAAAAAAAGAACCATAAATTTGTAGACAAAATAGTTTTGCATATTATGTAAGCAACCAAAACAAATACAAATTCTATAATGCATTCTTTTCTATGAAATAACAAGTCACATAAATAGTCCATGTAATCATATTATTATAATGAATGAAAAGAAAAATCACAGTGTCTTAAAATAAAATCATAAAATTGTCAAACTGCAGATTCCTCAAAAGACCGCCAAAAGAAAAAAAGAAAATATCCCACAAGAACTGTTGATTAAGCAAAGCCCAGTTTGTTACTGGGAGCAAGAGAGAAAACTACCTTGACTAAATCCTAGTGTCTCAGAAGGCTTTTAAGGTCTGGATTGGTATGATTTTAGGCTTTCAATGTGAGTATGCTCCCTATTGGGTACAGTCCTTACATAATACTTAGGATTTGTAAACACACGAAGTCAGGGATCTTTGAGACACTTGGTAAATCATTATTTGATAAGAGAATAGGTTTGCCCCTTTGTCTTGAAAAGGAAGCTATTTACTCAGATGAGCAAGCTATTGTGATGAGAAGGGATGGTTGAGTAATGTATTATTTGAAGCAAGGGTTGAAATTATTTTACTGGTTTGCAACCTAATCTTAGCAAAAATTTCCTAGAACTAATCTGAAGATGTTGATTGATGTAGAATTCATAGTTCCTAGTCCTGGCAATTAAGCTATGGAAGATAGAGTTTTAGTTTGATGATGATATTCCTATTCTTAAACTCTCATTAGCAAAAAAGCAAAAAATTATTATCTTTACTATGTCATGAGATATCAAGAAGTAAAAATATCAGTATTTGATAACTATAATGACATCAGTGATAGTTAAATATGACTTGTAAAGCAAAACTTTTACTCATTTTTAATTGATCTATTCAATCGTGTGTATTGTTAGGGATTATAAAATAAGAATTAGTGATTATTATCAAAAAATAAACAAGAAGTCTTTGTGAAAAGTCTGTGAAAATTCTGAGGATCCATATTGGCTGGGAAGAATAAATGGAATGTGTGTATGTGTGTGTGTTAACTAGAAAAGTGTTTATCATAGCTAGCTGGTGGAGGTGTAGGAGCAATATCCATTTAAATTTCACGTAGTATTGGCCAGATTTATACATAGTTGAAAATGCATTGTGTTTTCAGATATAAACTAGTAAAAAGTTAATACTGAGCATGCTGAAAATTGTAATGCAATTAATTCTACTAGTAACCTACCATGACTTTGGCAGATTTGGATATGATGAGCAAGTCAAGGAAATTTCAGTGGAAAATACTAAGTAAACTCTAAATAATACAACTTTTATTGCTTCACACATATCCCACCTTCCACATTTTAGGAGAAAAATATTCAAAGAACAGTTTATCGCTGAAAGTTTAGCCATACTTGCAATCAAATTTTCAAGGGCATATAGATTAGCTTCTAAAGAAAAACAAAAATCAACCATTTTTTTTCTTTGATTACTGCACCAAAAATGTGTGATGAGTCATAACTAAATTAAGAATTTTGCTTCTATTTCTGCTATCACGTGAATTTTTTTCAATATGCAAAGAGTTTGATTATTTAATTGCTATACAATTTTAAACAAGTGTGATACATTAAAATTAACATTTCTTTCCTAAAATAGACTGCCATAAATCAGAAACTGGAAGGGGCCTTGGAAGTCATTTAGTCCAGTTGTTCCCAAATTATGTTCATCATCAGAATTGCTTGGGGGATAAGGTGCCTTGTCCCAGACCTCTTCACTGGAGATTCTGATTCAGTAGATCTGGCATATAGCACAAAACCAAAATTTGTTCCGAGGGTTTTTGGTGATTTGATTATAAGTCACATTTAAAAAATACATATTTGGTTCAGTAGCATGAGGGGAGAGTACTACATTTGGAATTAAAAATCCTATCTGTGTTGTGGCTTTCCAAGTGATAGAGACTTGATCCTCATATTAAATGTTTTTTATTAGGAGTTCGTGAGCTACTAAGCACTTTATAAATCTTAAGGCCCTATTTTTATTTTTAAAAATGAACCCTTAAGTCACTTGTTCAATATCATCAAGTGTCTTGACCAATTTGGGGTCATGAAAAATAATTATTTGCTTTACAAAAATACTTATCATTTTATAAAGAATTTATTGTAAAAAAATCTATCTTAAATATTGATTTCTCCTAGTTCACTCCAGGAATCAATTTTTTGAAACAAATGCAGATGTGGATTTTTCTGTAAATTTATTTTGAAGAAAAAAGTATCAAGTTCATTCATTTGACAAATATTAGCTTTTGTTTTGTGACCACAAACTTTGTGCCAATCTCTGAGCTAAGTACTCATTGTATATGTATTCTTGGTGTCATTAGGAAAAGATTATTCCCATGTTTTATTGACAAAGTTGTAATTGAAGTGTGTGTTTATGAGATTAGAAGGCTGAAGCTGTGCTGAATGACAGAGCAATGTTATTCAATAATAAGTTTACTTTTTACATGTCGAAACTAGAAGTACTTCAGGAGTTTTGACCTAATTCTGTAGAAAAAAAAATAAATCTGGAAGAAATAACATGTTTAGAAAGTCCTACAAGTATAGAAGAGACAAGATTAGCTGTTAAATAATCCTAAATTCAATTGAGAAATAAGTGGCCAGAATCCCAGAATTCTTCCTAAACCCTGTGATTGGAGAAGAACAGACTGATGAAGAGGGTGGGGCTTGTATTAGACAAGTGGAGAAAAATCTAACTTTTACAAGAGACTTGAGGACATTCAGTGGAAGCCAACACTAGGAGATGGTTAGCCCTAGTCGTCTTTGCTAGGCATAGAGTCTATTATTATGGAAATGTTCAAAGTCTCCTCAACTAAAATTGCCAGCACAATTTTGTCCTGCCCCAGCTCTACTGCACTGTGTCTATTCCTACAGTCTATTCTTTAATTCTGCATCTATGAGGAAAAGCAGAAAAGGGCTTGACTAGAGATAAAGGAGAAGCACAAGAAGAAATTATTTGAGCCAATATATTGGACAATATATTAAAAAGCTGAGAAAGAAAGGGAGAACAAACCAATGGGTAAAGTGAGAGAATGTTTTATGGGTTTGGCAAAAGAAAAAAAAAATCAAAAGTGAGGGATGTAAAAAAATAGAAGGAGAGAGAAAGGGGATATAAGAAATGTTATGACTTACATATCTCTTGAATGTATGTCAAGGTATGGAAACAAAAGTTGCCATATATTTTCAAAAATTAAATTTTAACTATTAAAGTTCAGCATTAAGTTAGATATTCATAAATTGAATTTGTAGGTAATAACCTCTTTTTTGAGTACTAATCCCGGATATTCAATGATAGATGTTACTTGAAAGCCAAATTTAACATCTGAATTACTGACATTAGAAGAAAACTGGAATCCCTCAAAAAAGAGTCATAGTGTCTGCTCAAATACTGCCAAAAATACAGAGAAAAAAACCCAGGATCTTTGGAGATTTGCTACCTGCAGATAGGAAAATAAGAGCATGATCACCTTGCGTATGGATGCTTTAGTCTGAGACTCAAACCTACACAGCTCTAATGTAAATTTGTTTCATGAGGAGATGTTCATTTTTAGTATTCTGCAGGGCTATGTAATAATCACTCAAGTGTTCAAACAAAATAACTAGAACATAACATTTAACAGTCAACAAAATGAGACTTTTAGGCTCAAAATTATAACATGAATTCAAAAGAATCAGGAATTAATATACAATATTGGACATCACTTCCATTTTTAGGAGCCATGTTATCCTAATTCCAGCTGATTATGAAATAAACTAAGCCTGGGTTAAAAAATATAGGTGGATCTAATGGCAAATACAGAGCAGTAATGATCCTGGAGTTTAGACTGACAACTCTAAGGGCAAACTTAAGATGCTAGAAGATTCTCTGTGTTGTGCCATTGGTCTATGTCTCTATTTTTATGCAAATGCAATGCTGTTTTGGTTACTATAGCCTTGAAATTTAGTTTGAAGTCTGGTAATGTGATGTCTCCAGGTTTGTTCTTTTTGTTTAAGATTGCATTGACTATTCAGGGTCTTTTCTGGTTCCAAATGAAGGAAACAATCATTTTTTCTATATCTGTGAAATATGACACTGGTATTTTGATGGGGATTGCATTGAATCTATAAATCACTTTGGGTAGTATGGAAATTTAACAATTTTGATTCTGCCAAACAATGAGTATGATATGTTTTTCCATTTGTTTGTGTCTTCTGTGATTTCTTTTGTCAGTGTGTCATAGTTCTCTTTGTAGAAATCTTTCACTTCCTTGGTTAAGTATATTCCTAGTTTTTTTTTTGTTTGTTTTTTTTTTTTTGCTTTCTTTGTAGCTATTGTTAATGGTACTGAGTTATTGTTTTGACTGGCAGCTTGACTGTTATTGGTGTATAGGAATGCTACTGATTTGTGTACATTGATTTTGTAACCTGAGACTTTGCTGAATTTATTTATCAATTCGAAGAGTCTATTGTTGGAGTCTTTAGTGTTTTGTAGACATAAGATCATATCATTAATGAAAAGTGATGAGTGATGGTTTGACTTCTTTCCCCATTTGAATACCCTTTATTTCTTTCCCTTGCCTTATTGCTCTGGCTAGGACTTCCAGCACTATGTTGACTAGAAGCGTTGACAGTGGTCACACTTGTCTTTTTCCAGTTCTTAGGAGGAATGCTTTCAACTTTTCTCCATTCAGTATGATGTTGGCTGTGGGTTGGTCTTATATGGATTTAATAATCTTTAGATATGTTTCTTATATGCCTAGTTTGTTGAGGGTTTTTATCATGAAAGGGTGATGAGTTTTGTCAAATGTTTTGTTGTTGCATTTATTGAGATGATCATATATTTGGTCTTTGTTTTTGCTTCTGTTTATGTGATGAATCACATTTATTGATTTACATATGTTGAACCATCCTTGCATCCCTGGGATGAAACCCACTTGGTCATGGTGGATTATTTTTTTGATGTTTTGTTGAATTCAGTTTCTAATATTTTATTGAAGATTTTTTGCATCTATATTCGTAAGAAAATATAGTTTTCTTTTCTTATTGTGCCTTTTCCTGGCTTTGGTATCAAAGTGATAAGGGCTTTGGGGAATGAGTTGGGGGGTATTCCCTCTTTTTCAATGTTACAGAATATTTTCTGCAGTATGGGTAGCAGCTCAGATTGAGTCTTGGGAGGTTGTGTTTTTCCAGGAATTTGTCCATTTCCTCTACAGTTTTGAGCTTATATGCATAGAGATTTTCATAGTATTCACAGATGATATTTTGTACTTTTGTGGAATCAGTTGCAATATCTTCCTTTTCATTTCTACTTGAGTTTATTCGGGTCCTTTATCTTGTATTCCTGGTCAGTCTAGCAAGAGATCTAGCAATTTTGTTTATCTTTTCAAATAACCAACTTTTTGTTTCATTGATCCTTTGTATTTATTTTTTTTCCATATCATTTAGTTCTACTCTGACCATAGTTATTTCTTTTTTTATGCTGGCTTTAGGTTTGGTTTTCTTTTCCTTTCCTAGTTCCTTGAGGCATGTCATTCGATTTTAATTTCTGATCCTTCTGCCTTTTTGATGTAGGAATTTAAGGCTATGAATTTTCCCCTTAGGACTGCTTTTGTTGAATATCATAGATTTTGATAGCTTATGCCCCATTTGTCACTCAGTTTGAGGAATCTCTTGAATTCTATCTTAATTTCATTATTGACACAATAATTGTTCCACAGCAAGTTGTTTAATTTCCATGACTTTGTGTAGAATTGAGAATTTATCTCAGAGTTGATTTCTAGTTTTATTCCACTGTGGTCTGAGAAGATACATAGTATGATTTCTATTTTTTTAAATTTGTTGAGACATGTTTTGTGGCCTAAAATATGATTATTCTTGGAGAATGATCTATGTGCTTAAGAACAAAATGTATATTCAGTAGTTTTGGGGTAAAATATTCTGTAAATGTCTGTTAGGCCCATTTGTTGTAGAGTCATGTTTAAGCCCAGTGTTTCTTTATGTATTTTCTGCTTGGATAATCTGTCAAATTCTGTAAGCAGGGTGTTGAAGTCTTAGCAATTACAATGTTGCTGTTGAACTCTTTGCTTAGATCTAGTAGGGTTAGCTTTATGAATCTGGCTGCTCCTGTATTAGGCATAAAACCATTCACATACAGCCAACTGATCTTTGAAAAAGCAGGCAACAATGTACACTGGAGAAAAGAAGCCCTATTCAATAACTGGTGCTGGGAAAATCAGATAGCCAAATGTAGAAGAATGAAACAGGATCAATATCTCTCACCACTCACAAAAGTTAATTCAAGATGGGTAAAAGACTTAAATGTAAGGCATGAAACCACAAGAATTCTAGAAGACAATGTTATAACAACTGTTATAGAGGCTGGGCACGGTGGCTCATCCCTGTAATCCTAGCACTCTGGGAGGCTGAGGTGGGAGGGTTGGTTGAGCTAAGGAATTCGAGACCAGCCTGAGCAAGAGCTACAGCCTGTCTCTATTAAAAATAGGAAAATTATCTGGGCATGATGGTGTATGCCTATAGTCCCAGCTACTCAGAAGGCTGAGGCAGGAGGATCCTGAGGCTGAGGCCCAGGAGTTTGAGGTTGCTGGGAGCTAGGCTGATGCCATGGCACTCTACTCAGAGCAATGGAGTGAGACTTTGTCTCAGGAAAAACAAAAACAAAAACTCTTCTAGATGTTGGCCTAGACAAAGAATTTTTGAAGAAGACCCCAAAGGCAATCATGGCAACAACAAAAATAAATAAATAGGATTGATTAAATTAATAAGCTTTTGCACATCTAAGAAATAATCAACAGAGCAAATAGAAAACCTACAGACTGGGAGAAAATATTTGCAAGCTCTACATCTGATAAAGGGCTAATAATCAGAATTTACGAAGAACTCAAGCAAATCAGCAAGGAAAAAATCAACAACTCCATTAAAAAGTGGGCAAAAGACACGAACAGAAGCTTTTCAAAAGAAGATAGACAAATGGCCAATAAACAAATAAAAAATATGCTCAACAGCACTAATCATCAGGGATACACAAATCAAAACCACAATGAGATATCACCTTACCCCAGTTAGAATGGCTTTTATTAAAAAGTGCAAAAACAATAGATGCTGTTGCACATGCAGACAGAAAGTAACACTTATACACTGTTGGTGGGACCGCAAATTAGTACAACCTTTATAGAAAATAGCATGGAGATTCCTCAAAGAACTAAAAGTAGACCTACCATTTGATCTAGCAATCCCATTACTGGGTATTTACCCAAAAGAAAAGAAGTAATTTTATCAAAAAGACACTGCACTAGAATGTTTATTGCAGCACAATTCACAATTGCAAAAATGTGGCATCAACCTTCATGAGTGGATTAACAAAATGAGGTATATGTATACTTTGGAATACTACTCCACTATGAAGAATGATGAATTAATGCCTTTGCAATAATTTGGATGGAACTGGAGGCCATTCTCCAAACTGAAGTATCTAAAGAATGGAAAAACAAGTACCACATGCACTTGCTATTAAATTGGAACTAACCAATGAGCACACATGCACAGAGGGAAGTAACGGTCAGTGGAACTCAAGCAGGAGGGAGTGTGGAAAGGGAAAGGGGATGGGTGAAAACCTACACAATGGGTACAGTGAACCCTATCTGGGTGATGGGCACACTTATAACCCTGATGCAAGCATAACAAAATTGATACACATAACCAAAAACATTTGTACCCCCATAATATTTTGAAATAATAATAAAAATAAAAGATGCTAGGAGAGGTAAAGGTATCACTTCCCTCAATAACAACCAAGGTCCCAGTGTGCAAAAAAAAAGGAAAAAATACATAAAATATTAAAAATGTAAATGGAAAAAGTAGTAAATGTACAAAAAGCAAAACCAAAATGATCCCAAATGCAAATATAACAGTGATAAGAAAAAATCTAAAAGAATGCTCTTTCCTTTTAAAGAGAAAAAAATAGAGCTATAATAGAGCTAAACCCCTAACACACAATAAACATGTGAACTGAAATCTTCTACAAACACGTCATTTACATGTCTTTATTTTTCTATATTCTGCAGTAGCATGACTTTATTACAACCAGGAAATATTTGTCCACTAAGATGAAGTTGCCAGTAACTTTAGATTTGTCTCATTTATCTAAACAATAAACTATGCAACTAGCCCCCATCAACGTAGCATCTTCTCCATTCTGAGAACAATCAATTGCTGTGCTGGATTCATTAAATGGCTATTTATTCATGAATGCTCACTTCAAAACTCTCACATCGCTGTCTTTGTGGATCAATCCCAATTATTATATCACAAATTTTTCTACTCTTAATTAGGTCTCCACATTGAAAAATCACCTTAAACTGATTCCCCAAAACAGTATAAATATCACATCCCTGACCTCCTCTTTGTAGCACTACTAGGACTCTGTCAAGGTGGTGGTTTCCATTACTACAGTGAAATTATAGGTATAAAAAACAATACACCAAGAGAATTCTAACCAAAAAATAGGAAGTAAAATACATAAAATAAAATTTAATACAAAAAGTGATATCAGAGATGGAAAGATTCAATATATTTATAAACTATTCATTTTGTCAGGGAGAAACAACTCTAAATCAATTCTCTCTCTGCCTAAATTCAGGAAGGACTTCAAAATTGCACTTTTAAATTATGTTTAACACCCTTCTTTACTATTTACTAGTTCAAGTGATATGCATAATATTTGAACTACACAAATAAAAATCTTAATTTATGCAAAATACACAGATTAATACATATAAATATTTGATAAGATAAATTTTTTACAAACACACACGGAACTTCAACTAAAATTGGTTACATATCGTTTCAAAGCAAATCTCAACACATGTTTTTGAAAAATAAATAATGTAACAGACCAAATTGTCTTAACCTAATACAATTAAAATTAAGACCAATTAAATTCAAGTTATATTGCTGATGAACACACAATAAAACCTGGAGGGAATGCATAGAGCAGCTACATGAGGCCTCTGAAAAGTAAATAAGAGACAGATTTGGAATGAAAGCCAGATTTGGAAGTACCACTGAACTCAGGGTGAGTTTAACATATTTTTTTCCTTCTGTTTTCAAACCAGTTAGCGCTGCACAAAGGCATAGTCACAGTTAATGTATAGCAGAATAAAATAAATAAAGCCTCAGGTTTCTAGCTGGAAGAACAAAAAAGGAACTGTGGGGAAGTAGAAAATACTAGTAACTTAGCAAAGACTTGAGCAAATGACCCCTTAAACTTGGATAGAAATTCCTGGGCTCACCTCTGAATTTCACATGTGTAGATCTGATTGAGTTTTAAATACCTTTGCAAAGACTTTGAAAAATGAGTTAATGTGTAAACCAGATCCCAGATTGACTACTGAGTAATCCACATGAAGGACAGATATAATAGAACTAAAAATTCTCTGAGAACTGAACTGACATTACAATCACACCCCACAGAAGACAAGTTAGAATTGTGGCCTGCACCTAACCAGGTCAATTGACTGTGAAAATAAAATATCAACATTCTGCAGGGGATTTAATCAAAACCCAGAATCTTATAAAACTCAAAATGTTGAGGAAACAATTAGAAATTACTCATCATATAAAGAAAGAAGAAAATATCAACTTACATTTGAAAAGGCAATCAACAGATGCCAATACTAAGATGACCCAGATGTTGGAATTATCTGATAAAGACTTTAAAGCAGCTATTATAAAATGTTCCAGTAACTGAAAACAAATACTCTTAAAATAAATAGAAAGATAAACATTCTCAGCAAAAGAATAAAAAACACAAAGAATAATAAAATTAAAATTTTGGAACTGAAAAACAAAATAACAAAAATATTCATAAAGCGAGCTTAATAGCAGAATCATCATGACAGAGGAAAGTCAATTAACTTAAAGGTAAATCAATAGACATTTTCCAATCTGAAAAACAGATAAAGTAGAGAACAGAGTAATGAAGATTACTGGTGATAAAGAGGGACAATGCAGAATGATAAAAGGGACAATTTACAAGCAGATATAATATTCCAAACGTGTATTCAATTAAAAATAGAGCATCAAAAATGAAGCAAAGAGTGACAGAAGTAAAAGGAGAAATAGATATGTTAAAAATTAGAGACTCCCAACACCTCTCTGTCAATAATCCAGGGGACTAATAAACAGAACAGTGGTAAGGTTAGAACTAACAACTTCATGACCCAGTTGGCTCTTGCACCCACGACGATGGTCTTAAATAAAGTTTGCCTTACTATGCTTTAACAAGTGTCTTTCAATAATTTTTAAAGCAATACCATAAATTCAATTATATTATGAAATATTCTCAGTTATGTGAGGAATTAGGACTTATTTTATCCATATACATTGTAAGAAAAATACTGGAAAGAAATATTAATTATTTGATACTTCTTTTAAACATTATTTAAATATTTCTAACACTTATTTGGAAAAGAAGTTTAGATATGCTTTTGTGAAAGACAGGAGGTCTGCTAGTAACATTAACTTAGCTGACATTTGCCAATAATAAAATAAAATGCTAGGAGATTTTTAATTGCTGCTGCAATTTCTGTGCTTCATAATTGGTCTGTTTCAGGAATTCTATTTCTTCCTGATTGAGCCTATCCTTTGAAGTGAAGTATCACAAGAATGGAAAAACAAGCACCACGTGTACTCACCACCAAATTGGTACTAACCAATCAACACTAAGGTGCTCATATGGAAGTAATATTTATCAGGTGCCGGACAGGTGGGAGTGGGTGGTAGACGTGGGTAAACTCACAACTAATGGGTGTGGAGCACACCGTATGGGGGAAGGGCATGTTTGTAACTCTGACTTGAGCCAGGCAAAGGTATTATATATAACCAAAATGTTTGTACCCCCATAATAAATAAATAAATAAATAAAATTTTTTAAAAAAATGCCTACAATTAACTGGATTTAGCCTCCTTAGAAGGCAATTGAGCAGCCACCTATACCTGTATGCCTGATTCTTTACTACAAGTGTCCTGTCCACTGTATAAAACATTCTCCTTGAGAGAAGTCCTGGTAAATAATTTTTCACCCTGTTCCTTACATATTTATGACTATTTTATGGCCTCTTGGAATTAGTGCCCCCCAGGAAACTGCCCACTTCTATTTTTAATCTGGCAATATGTATAGCTTCTAAACATTACAAAACTCCTAACCAGGTTGTGCAAAACAGTATATTATCTAAATGTATAGGCAGTTGATAAGGCTTTCCTCATCCATTTTTTTGAGAAAATCATTTGAATTTATATTAGAAAAAACATATGGGGTCATTAGGCTTGCTACACAGTAAACTCCATATGAGCAAGACACATATTTGTAGTAGTGATTGTTGCAGATGAAGTTGAAAAACATTTCCCAGTAATTGCCATGGTGTCTGACATTATGTAGTCAAGAAGTAAATTGTAATTGGCAAACCAGAAACTATTTCCATTTCTTATGTTTTATTCTACTGAGGTTATATAATTGAACTTATTTTATCAGCTGGCTATGTTTAAGATTGCTTCCCGATAGACAAGATTGGATGATGTACTTTTTATTACATTATTTGACATAATCAAAATTCATATCTGATATTTCAGTTATCAACTCTAATGTTCTTTTAGTTGACTAAGGTGTTGAACTTGTTTAAATTCTCATTTACCACTAAAAATATTTGCAGATGGAATCATTTAATCAAAAGCTTATTTAAAGCTAAATTACCTAAATTATAAGAATAATTAAGCACACTTGAGAATGTAGCCTATATTAAGCTTAAATGAAAACCCACTTCTGTGCATATTCATATATTTATGTTTTTCATATTGAAAAAAACTGAAAACCAATGATTTTTAATCAAGGCATAATGCCAACTCAGGATGTGACCAATTTTGCATGGGTATATCATTTAAATCAACTATAAAATCAGAAAATGAACATATTAAATACATTAAAATTCAATGTTATTACACATTAAGGATAAGAAAAGGAAAGTTCCTGGCTTGAGAATTCCAACTATAGAGAAAAGTGCATGAGGACAGTAGTTATAAACAAAAAGAAACAACTAACCAAGTTATCTACCTAGGAAGTTCCCTAAAGGAAAATAAAATAGATCAGCACATAACCATGTATGAAGAACAACATTTCTTCATTTATCTTCTTCATTGATAATATATAGGAGTATTAACAACCCACTATGTATAAGACATATTAACTAAAAATGCTTCACTGCCTCAAAGAAATCAATGAAAAACATTTTTTTGGAAAATGAAAGACATTAGAATAAGTTTAAAGTTAAAGCCAAGAAAAGAAATGAGAAAGAAGGAAAAAAAAAAAAAAAGAATTCTGGCTTTGAAAGCTGGAAGCTAGAAGCTGGGCTATAATGGTACCACTCAGCACTTCCCAAGTGAAAATCTACCAAATATCAACAGTGATTATAAAATGTTACTCTGTGACTGTGATGGAACAAGAGAAAGCAGGATCACTCAGAATCATGTATTAACATAAAACAGATATAAGGATACTATGCTGTCAGAAAAACAATCAAATATCCCCTTTGCTAGGTTAACAGGAGTGAATGCTACCTCTTTACCAATGACAACCCTAGGCCTGCATGGGTCTCCTGTTTCCTAGAAACAAAGATAACTGGTCATTAAATTTCCCTTGCATTCTGGTAGCACCCACACTGGAAACAAACAAAGCCCAGGCAGCTGAAAAGTCTTCATGTCTCTATAAATAGTGTCAAATAAATAAACTACAGTTATTATGGGTTGGCATTGAGAGTTTGAGACACTGACTCCTGAATTTAGTGGCTGGGTTGGTATCTTGAAGTTTCATTGTCTTTCTGCAGTCCTGACATTCCCAGAGAACTGGGATTCTCAAGGGGTTAAGCAGGTTCTGGACAAGATGACTTGGCAAGCTCATGTGGGCAATTGCCGCATGGCCCCTGGCCAAGTCCTCAACTCTGGAACCATACAAAGCATTTTACTTGCTCATACCGTTCTTCAGGACATGGTATTAGCTTAGCAGTAATATATCCCCACGTAATAGATGAAATCTGGGTCTTAGATTAAGTACTTTCCCCAAACCCAAGAAGCCAATTTGTGGCATAGCCTCAGTACACACAGGTTTTAGGGTGGCTTCCAATGCACTGCTGTAGCTCAGCTCCAAAAGTCTGGAAGAGATGTAGAAATCGTGGGAATAGTCCCTCAGGCATGGGAGACTGAAAGGCCCCTCGGAAGTCCAGACACCTCTATCAGAAACTTATCTGCAAAGTTAAATCTCCAACATGGGTCTTGTGGAGGGACAGGGACAGAATTCAGTGGTGCTGATGTAAGGCTTGGTGGTTTCACCTTTAGGAAGCTTGAAGGAGTCCCTGAGACTCCTTTTTGGAGGTGACTCCACCCCAAGAGTGCACTGCTTGAGGCCTCTCCCCCAAGGATGAGGCTAGTCACTTATTCATTGCCCATGAAGGTTAAGATGTACCAAATAGATGCTAAGCATCAGATGCTGGGGACAGGACTGTGAGCAAAATAGACCTTTTCCTCAGGAAAAATAATTAAGACACAAGTTACAACATAGTGTGATCCATGCTGGAATGGCAAAGGCATTAGAGATATCCCACTTTGGGAGCACCAAGGGGACCTTTTTCATTATAAGAGGAAAATGAGGAATGAGCAGGTATTGAAATATTACTATTTCTGAAGATATGATGACAATTTTCTACAAGAACTAGAATGAATGATGGATTCATTCTAGTTCCTGTGTGAAGCTGGTGCTCAGACTTCCATGGAGGAGCAAGGGTGGGGGTGGGCAACATCTGTGGAAAGTGAAGAATATTTTAAACACTTTTAAATAGAAAGTGAGTAAAGACCAAAGAAACAATGGTATAAACATCATGGGCCAGTAATTTTTGCCTGTTTGGTTCACTTATGTATTCCATGTGCTAGAATTGTGCTTAACATATGATAGATACTTAATAAATAACTGCAGAATAAATGAATGATTTTAGGTGATTTCTGAGCTATTGATTATATACTATGTGTTTAGGGTGGCACCGATATACTCCATCACTCAGTAGGTTCAGCCACTTACTAGAAAACATGGCTTGCAAAGTCAAAGAGAAGTGTTTCTGCTAGGCAGAAATGATGGAAAGAGAATAAGATGGAGTTTTTAAAAAGTTGGTTATGTGAAAGATTATGAATTCTACCACAGTGAGAGGGAGCAAATAAGGGAAAGTCATCACAACACACATTTAAGCATATGTACCAGTTACACAAATTTTAATTTGGAAAGGGGTTGAGCACAGCCTACAGTGGCCTCCCTAGTAGCCCCCCCATCCATGAAATGTTGCCCACCTATGTAGAGTATGTGCCAGCATAGAGGAAAAGAGAAGGTAGCAGACTTCTTAATTTTCACATGGATTAAGCTGAGATACATGGAGCAGTGCCCATTCACCCAACCTTCATGAGGAAAAGGACTGGTGATAGTTATTACCCACCAAGAAATTCAATAAGATATTTCTTCCCAACATCTTGAATTCCAGACATAGCCATTCCCAAACTTCTAGTTCCCACATTTTTGATATGTGAAGCTCCTTAACTTTTACCTTTCCTGAAGCCTAGATAGAGAGAGACATGAGACTTCATACAACCCTTGCAAAATTTCACCAATGATTCAAATCCTACATTGTAGTTTATAAAACATTAAAAGAGACTATGTAATCCACCCAATTAAAATTACTAATATAAGAACTCTATACTTTCAGCACTTCTATGAAACACTCATAAGCAATGTAACTTTGTTCTTATTAAAGATATGAGAAATTATTGATTTTAACAGATATTCTGAATGAATTGTTATCAAATCTGAAAAACAGTTACAAGACTGTGAAATTATTAACATGTTAAAAAATAAAGAATTATCTCTTCTAGTGTTATCTTTTATTCAGAATAAATAACAGAAACCTACAGAAAAATTGGCCATATTTTAAAAGTCAGCATAAATATTGAAATAAATGCAACTTGAAGTGAGCATTTAACCCAGTTACTGTCTTGATTAAAAAGTCATTATATTATGCTCAGATATTACAATTACAATGTATTATTAAATTCTGGACATTATATTTTAACAAAGATAACAACACTAGAATTGAGGGGGAGAAGTGTCAGAACTTTGATATATCTGAAAACTATGTCAGATGAAAAATGATAGAAGGAACATTCAAAATCTTCTTGGAGAAGAAAATATTCAAGTTAATATGCCATAAATCTGAACTTGTTCTAGTTGCAAGAAGAAATAGATTTGTTTTTCTGTGTAACTCCAAAGAAAAAGATTAATTCCAATGGAAAAAAAGGTTATTAATGTATTTTTGTTTTAACAATAGAAAATGCTAAATAAAATTAAACAGTTTGGTTTGGAATGCCTTCACAGATAACTAATATTTCACCTTCCTGTAGCCAAAGTCCAAGGGTCTACAAATCAGTGAGAGTTTATGAAACAAGTGAGGAAGTAGTTTTTGATTACTTTTACTACTAAAGCATGCATATTTTTTTTTTACAAATGATTACTTATGTTAGAACTTTAATTTTTTTGAAAGAATTGTATCATTATTTTTGCTTAGTTTTCTCAACCAGGAAATTTAGGAAATTATTATGGGAAGATACTACAGAAAATTAGGAGACTGTTGGACAAAGTCAATTCTGTTTACATACTTTTCTTACAAACATATACCAAGAAATGATAAATAGATAAGGTAAAATTATCTGTCTTATTATTTATTTAAAATTTCAATTGAAAAAATTTCAATATTAATAATTCAATAAAATATCTCTTTACTTGTGGAATATTTTGAAAAAATGTGAGTCTTGTCTATTTCAGAAACAGAAAGAACTTATTCCTTTGAGTGACTGTGAGACAAGCAAATAGGCCTTGGAAGACTCCCAAATTTAGTTCCATAAAATGTGGACTGCTTAGGAGAAAGGCAATTCATTTTCTAGATAGTTGGAGGAGAGAAAACACTTTTTATAGTGAAGTAGATTTTGTCCTTTGGTATAATAAAGGATGCAAATATTCTTTAGTGAATCATAAAAATAAAGGTGATTGTTTTCAGTACCATGAGTTGATCATTTACTTTAGCTTGACTTTTAATTATTTTAAAATAAAAATAATACAAAAGAAATAATTCTTTAAGGATAAACAAAGACTATGTATACATCCAGATTTATCTTTTGAGTCCAAGCATAGAACAGAGAACTCCAGAGGGTAAAAGAACAAGGGCTAGCAGCAAAAGAAAAAAACTATAATTGTATGATGACAGGGTACAATGAATCAATTTTTGAAAACCAAAATTGCCAATTGTGAAGTTAAAAACATGTTTGAAGAGACAATACATGATGCTCAATTTCAACTGTGGAATATTATTTTTTAAATCACTTGTTATGTTGGCTGCCAAAATTATTTAAATAGTTTACCTCACAAATTATTCTGATTCTTAGCCTGAAAAACAAAAAGTCTACCTTTTTTTGTATCAGATATTCTATCAGCAGTGATTATTATGTAAAACATGAAGCATCTTTTTATATAATAGACTATTCAGAAATAAATAAAAAGACAATATTGATCTTAAAATATTTTGAATAGAAAAAATATCAGTTGTTGATCAAAGCTTTGAGGACTTTTATGTTACACTAACTTTGGACCCAGTCTAAGGCTCATCAACTTTTTTTAGGATACATTTTACAGGTAAGTAATATCTTGAGTCCGAATTAGCAACTAAAGGGAAGTATTTTAAGAAATTAGGCTTATTTTTTTTAACTATGAGTCAGGCAGAGCTGTTGAGGAATCACGAGACGCCTGTAATTGGACAGCCATCAGGAAGTTAAATAAAAACTCTCTTAATTGATTTCCAATTTAAAAACTCACTGCATTAGCCAGTAATTCCCATTCCCTCTCTAAAACATACTGACTAATTCTCATGGCATTTGAAACACTTTTGTTTAATAGCCTCCTGCCTGCTGTGCCCCAACAATTCTGCCCATTTGAGGTTCAACTATGTGCTTAAAGTGGTTTCTGTTGTTTCTCTAACCTGTTTATACTAATTGTACTGCACTTTTGCAAGTACATAATGTAGTTATTATGTAAACTGATAAAATAAATAGCATATAGTAAGAAAGTCTTTTTCTTTGAAGCTTAATTTTGATGCTTTGAAAATGCTTGCCAAAAATGCATTATAATTTTATAGTAACCAAATAAGAGTGTGAAACTACAAAGGGTAGGAAAAAAATTGCTTTTAAAAAAGTAGAAACAGTCTTTATTCAGTTTACCTCAACAAGGATATTTAAGATTTTGCTCCATTTAAAAAATGAAAACTATAAATTACAAATGATACATTATGTATGTAGCTTATGCAAGAAATAGGACTACTCCGATCATCAGATTTATACTCACAGAAGAGGCTTTGGCACTCCATGAATGGATAAGGAAAATAAATATACATTTATATTGAGTAGAATTAGAGTCTTTAAAGTCAGTATATATTTATTTTTAATGATTCCCTGCTTTAACAAAAGCTTCAATTACTGATACTTATCTTGTAAGATAAAAGGGCTTCATTTTACCATCCTAGTCTCTACCTCTCTTAGAGGTAAAATAATCACTTGTTCCTGCTTCTCTGTTTTTAAATTTTTTAAAAAAGTTTACCAGCATTATTGTATTTTATTTTTATTTTTAATTAATTATTTCAAATTGACAAATAAATATTGCATATATTTATCATGCATAGTGTGAAGTTTTGAAATATGTATGCATTATGGAATAGCTAAATTGAGCTAATTAACATATATGTTACCTCATATACTTATCATGTTTATGTGGTAAGAATACAAACTATACTTAACAATTTTCAAAGACATAATATATTATTAACTATAGTCACCACATTGTATGATAGATCTCTTGAACTTATTCTTCCTGTCTAACTAAAATTCATATCCTTTAACAAACATCTCCCCAACTCTACCCATCCAACTCCAGCCCCTGGTAATCTCTGCTCTACTCTCTGCTTCTATAAGTTTAACTTTTTTAGATACCATGTTTAAGTAAGATCATGTGGTATTTGTCTTTTTGTGCCTGGCTTATTTCACTTAACTTAATTTCTTCCAGATATTCCTTTTTCTTCCTTGCAAACCACCATCACTAATCACTACTACTAACCACACCCACCACCACTGACAGCAAAAAAACCCGTAACTGTTCACAAATCCAAAAATCATTTGATCACCAAATGTTATCAAACATTTTTATTTTATAGGTAATTAATTGGCCAAAAGAATTTTCCTTTAAAAGATACCAAATGTCAAAGACAGAAGATAATTTGACAGAGTTTGATAAAATCATAGATGCTCAGTGTTTGATTTTTGAATTTGCAGATTCAGAAATTTACACTCATGATTTCACCTATGGTAATTCTGTTTTCCATAATCTACCTATACCTACCAGCTCTGCCTCCTGATTCAAAACAATGATGTTAGGACATAAAAAATAATGTTTAGTTGTCAATGGGAGATTTATTTGACTCAAGTACTGTGTTCTGCACAGAGCTCTCAGTAAGGTGATCAGTTTAGGATAATAAGGTAAAGATAAGGAATGGATTTGTAGAACATTCACTGAATCAAGAATTGTGGACATAAAGAATATTTATCAAGCTCTTATTACATGCCAGGTGCTGCTCCAGGTACCAAAAGTACAATGGTGAACAAAGCAGCTGCCCTTTCTGCCTTCATGGGGTATTCATTTGAGTTAGTTGGGGAAAAGGGAAAGGAAGATAAACAAACAAAATAATTTCAGGGTGAAGCATGCTATGAAGAAAATTTTCTGAGGAAGATTTACTGGGGAAGTTTACTGACACCTTTTAATTGGGTGTCAGGGGAGACCTTACTTAATAGCTGAGACCTACAAGATCTGGCTACTCGATTTACACCATGGACAAGAAGCCTGAATGTATAATGTGTGTCTTAAATTTTTTTAGAAAATAAAAACTGAACAGGATTTAGGCTCAGAATTTCTAACTCTTGTTATGACTGATTCTCAGGTTAGCTATGAAATTTGAAATGAGAAAGTATTTACCTCAGGCCTTTAGTTCAACTATCTTACATTTTGGAATATTATTATATATGTTCCCAAGAAATATGCTTTTCAAGCAATTACAGTTTGATGGATTGTCTTTCCCTATCTAGAGAATTTCTTTAGAAAGCATAAGCACATCCCCTTTTTTGGTCATAGCTGGTTAAAGATTTATAGATTCTTAATCCCAGTTGTGATATTTTATGTCACTACAAGTGTCAGGCAAGTAACTACGTAATTATGTCAGAGTTTTCCTTTGCATTAATCATAGTTAAGTCCTCTATTCCTAATACTATGCATTAGTTTCCTTGATGGAGAAAGTAATAATTTTTTCTTCAGTAACACTCTAAATATCTTATTGCCACAAGTGATTAAACTCATTCATTCATTCACAAGCATTTACTGAGAGCTCAGCTGATTTGTGTTGTTTAATTGTGTTGAGAGTTTAAATACACTTTGATGATCTCCATTTTATTTTTCCAATAATGTATATAAAGTCAGTATTTTGGTTTTTTTGAAATGAGAGAAAAATAAATCACATTTTGTGACTGTTCTGATAAACATTTACCTTCATCATCACTGCTATCTCTTTACATCATTCTGGCAGAAAAAAGAAAGCTTAGGTCTGTTAAAAAAAAGTTTCACAGCAGGATTCTGTTACAGAGATCTCTTATGAGAAATTTAAGTAATTTGCAGACTTACACCTCTAGAACTATACTTATATGTAGAATGAAGTGTCACTTCTCTGTTATAAACCACAGAAGCATGCTTTTAGACCTGGGGGACAAAGTAAAAAAAAAAAAAAGGCTTTTTTGTCCCTTGAAATAATTACAAAATTAATATATATAAACAAATGTGCCAGACATGATTGGAGTTGCACAAAGATGGGTGATCAAGCTGGCAATATTGTGATTTCATATACCTTGCATATTTGTTTATATATATTAATTTTGTAATTATTTCAAGGGAAAAAAAAGCCTTTTTTTTTTTACTTTGTCCCCCAGGTCTAAAAGCATGCTTCTATGGTTTATAACAGAGAAGTGACACTTCATTCTACATATAAGTATAGTTCTAGAGGTGTAAGTCTGCAAATTACTTAAATTTCTCATAAGAGATCTCTGTAACAGAATCCTGCTGTGAAACTTTTTTTAAACAGACCTAAGCTTTCTTTTTTCTGCCAGAATGATGAAAAGAGATAGCAGTGATGATGAAGGTAAATGTTTATCAGAACAGTCACAAAATGTGATTGATTTTTCTCTCATTTCAAAAAAACCAAAATACTGACTTTATATACATTATTGGAAAAATAAAATGGAGATCGTCATAGTATATTTAAACTCTCAACACAATTAAACAACAAAAATCAGCAATATTTCCTCCTCTCAAGCATCATTATGGGTTAGAAAGATGTTCAAGATGCAGTGTTTCCACTGCTTACAAGAGCTTAACTTTTACAGGAGCTTATAGTAAAGTTGGTAAGAATAAGAGAATTTAAGGAACCTCAAAGAGTGCATGTATTTGGTCTAAGAACTTTATAGATATCTTATGAGACTACAGGGGTAAAATAACCTGTAATGATCCCCATGCTTGGCGAGGTCTCAGTGAAGTGTAACAAACTACTGGACTGATAATTTCTTCGGATGAAAACTCCAATCGAAAACTATCCATGGAATAAGCTGAATCTGCAAGTAGAGCTTCTTGACATCTGATTTGTGGCTGAAAGCAATGAAGCAAATGAGCCAAGGCAGAAAGGCACTCACTGGGCCTCTGAAAGCATGAGAAAAGACAGAGCCTGAGCTCTGAAGATAAGCTTCAGGTCCTCACAAGCTTTTCTCTTCTAACCCTATTCTCTGCTATTGAGCAATCATGCATAAACTCATCGCCAATGAAAATAGTCGTCTATGTTCTTGAACCTTCGCTAGTGAGAGGAAAGAACAATGCCTGTGGTTGGAATAATGTGACCTAATACACTGTCAGCAGAAATGAGAGCTTTCAGCACCTTAACCGCATATGTAGGCTAAATATGATGGCCCTTCGGCTTCTTCTTCCTAGCCTATTTTAATGAAGGAGTCTACTCTTTAACATTGGTAGATTGTGTCATATGGTTGCTGTAAGTTTATAAGGAAGCTTGCTACCTAGCTTGTTAACTATTTAGTATCTCACTGTTGGAAAGATTATATTTGATAGGCATTTTAGACAAAAGCAAGGAAAAAGAGACAATCTTGCCCAAAAAATTGTTGAATAAAAAATGTGTTTAATATGTCATGAATGGAAGATTCATAAAGTGTTTTCCATTACTAAATTCCAGCTATAAATAAAACTCCTCAATGTATTTCTTTTATCTTTTCTACTCAACCACCAAAGAACAAACACATAAGAGCTATTTTTTCCTTTTGTCCATTGTATTTACCAATATGGTACTTAATTGAAAATCTTTCTGTTTTTATTATCTTATGTAAAGAATGGCATAAGTACTGATGTTAACAAATTAAATTATAAAATAAGAATGAAATATATATTTACCTCTATGTCTCCAAAGTATAATTAAATATCATGACCACCAAATGTCCCCATTATTTGTGATTTCTCAATTAAGCACAAATTTATCATATTTTCCTGCAGAAAGAAGTATAAAATTCTGTATTGTTGGTGTTATTCACTTATTCACCTATTCAATATTGTTAGATATTAATTGGATCAAATACTAAAAATATTCTTTTTTTATCTGTATTGAAAAGATAAACAACTATGTACTAACTAAACATTACCAAATGCTCAGCACTTTAGTTAATTATTATGGTAAAGAGATGTGCTCATAGTGGTCTCTTATTCCAGCAATTTAAAACAGAACTAAAAATCCATGATTAACACAAATGATATAACATGGGATATGGAAAAGATTTTATCTACCTGCTCTGTGTAGATAAAATGAATTCTCTATTGTTAACCAATACTTTCAAAATGCAGCAAAGAAAAGCAACAAAGTTACAAAGATGGTAGAGTAAAATCAGCGTCCAAAATAATAGCCCCATTTTCAACTTCAAGTTGTTTATGATATACATCAACTGAGCTACAAATGGCTAAAATTATGTCAAAATATTTAAGGCTCTTATCTATTTTGTGAATCTCAAGATACTGACAAATATGTTGGCTTTTCAAAGCAGATTGGTATGTACTGCAGTCATTGAAAAAATTGGTATCATTGAAGGAGATCCTTGGTATAATCAAAATTGTGCAGGATATCACAATTTTGAATTCATTATAACATAAAAGTGCTAGAAAACACGAACTATGAGAAATAACATCATATATCTAATGTAGACATTCCTCCTGAGCTCCAGAAGCACAAATATGTAACTACCTAGCGGACATCTCCAAACTACATTTCCCGGTAATCTCAATCTGAACATGTCCAAAGCAGAGCTCATTATTTTTGTCTAAAATGTGCTTATTCTCTTCTGTGCTAAATTCCAGTGAATGGTGCTGCCATGCACCAAGTTGCTCAAGACAGAAACTTGGAAGGAGTTTTGGACTCTTTACTTGCCTTACATACAATCAATCGGTAAGATCTATTTATTCTACTTTATAAATGTCTCTTGATTCCTTGTATTTCACTCCTCTAACTCCAGCCACCACTGTCTCTCATCCTGAACACTGCAGCAACCTCCTCGCTTTGCTCTCTGTCTTCTCTGCACCTCTCCAATTCAGTCTCCTGACAGCAACGATATATGTCTTCCTAAAATCCACTCAGGAACATGATAGTCCTCTGTTTAAACCTTTGTGGGACTTCCCATTGTCATTAGGAAAAAAAAAACAAACCTATAATATATAATCTGCTTATCAGATCCTGTAAATTAGCCCTGTCCTTCATTTCTCTGTCTTTTATCACTACTCCAAAACAATGTACTCTGTGTTTCATCCAAAGTGACTACTTGATTTTTTTCCTAAGGCTATACATAATTACTTTACACACTGTGAATGGTGATTATATGATGAGTCATAAAGTCATGCTAGGGAGTCATTGACAATAATTCTAAAATAGTAAAAAATAAAATTTTAATAATTGAAATGGCAGAAATCAGAAATATATTGTGCCACACGTGTATACATACAAACTTTTGTATATGTTATGCTACGTAAAAAATTTAAAGCCACTATACCAATTAATCTGTCCTTAATCATTTTGAACCATAGTATCTTTGGCTTTAAATAGTCACCATTATAACACCACCAGATACTATTTTGCAACGTATCTTCTTTTCCACATATCTTTCCCTGGATAAATCCTATTTACTATCTAAGTCTGAGCTTTTCTCTTACCTTCTACAGGACCTGAAACTTCCCACTACACCACCAACTCAATAGTATCATCGTATACTATATTTTAATTCTTTGTTTATATTATGTAATAATTTATAAAATGTGTATAAAATGTGGGCAAATGTATCTTCTTATATTTTAATGTATTCCTATTATCTTTCATAGCGACTGACATATTTTAAGTACTTAACAAATATATTATGAATGAATAAATAAAATTTTGAAAGTTCTGGGTCATCTTTTCTTTCTCTCATTTTTTTTTTCTTGAATCAAAGTGTCCTCGTTTTCATAATGTATTCTGTATCTTCTTCATTTGGCTATCTAGAGCATAATGGTATTTTCTTACATTTTCAAATATAAAAATTCCTAAAGGATTTAATTAAAGTATTTTAAATTGTTCAATTAAAGTATGAAGTAAAATAATTTGATATTTAAATTACAGCCTTTCTCAATTTTATGAGCATTACTGGCATGCATATTAATCTTCAGGGTCATAGTATCATTAAAGATGTGCACATGTGTGTGGAGAGATAAAGAAAAGGAGAAAATAATATTACTGAAGATATTAGTGTTTTTAATTTCATCTTGTTTTCTGAGTAACAAAGATAGAGAAATTAAAATACAATAAAAAGAACGTTTTTGACATAGTATAGTTCAAGGTGACCTTGATTTCATGAGTTTCAGAATATATTTAGATGGTACTTCTATCTTGCTCACTGTACACATTTTTCTAATTCTTGATTGCAAAAGCAGATGGATAATGTCAAGACTTTATGGGGAAATCAGACATTACGAACATAGCTCTAAAATATGTTTTACTTGTTTAGAAATGTACTCATTTGAGATGTGACCAGAAGGCAAAATTCTTTTGCTGATATTTCAAGCTGCTTATTACTCTAACCATGTAAAGTGATATAAGTAGCATTGCCAGTTGTGACTAATTATCACAAAAGCACTTTCTTAATCTAGAATCTGGAAAAGTCTATAGCTAAACAGTTCTTATATTTAATCTCTGAACCTCAATTCACATTGGAAGCTGTTACCAAGCAAAAAATAAGATAACTTTGAAAAATTGGGCTCCAAAATCTAAAGGTACGAAAATGAAGTATCATAAGCCCCACGTAGTAACTATAATATAACATTGGTTAAAATTCAAATTGTAACTGGGATCCAAGAATTTTAATAGCAGTACATTAAAATTTTAGAGAAATAGTTATATCTATTTACAGGGTGCTTTGACCAGACGTTGGTTTAGAGATTATAATGAAAAAGGAGAGGTCACAACAGACATCACAGAAATACAAAACATTATGTTC
>VBSM01002616.1:955388-1082872 GCA_008086735.1 Cheirogaleus medius | reverse complement strand
GTGGGAGGAGGGGAAAGGTGTATATGGACATAATGGGTGAGGGGCGCACCACCTAGGGTTGGACACGCTTGAAGCTTAGGCATGGCGGGGTGGGAGAGGAGTGCCAGGAGCAATATATGTATCCCCGACAATACTTGTACCCCCATCATAAAAAATAAATAAATAAAAAATAAAATAAAAAAAATAAATACAGAAAAGGCATACATGTTACTATAACATTTAAATTAAATCAATACTTACATTGGCCTTTGTTATTGAGTCTTTCTCTAAGACTATTTATTTTTAAATAGTGAAAATAAATCTAAAAATAGTAGTGATTACTAAGTGCCAGGACTTGTCTTTGGGCTTTATCTATTATTCCAGGTACTGCCTGTTTGTTCTCAGCCCCATTCTCTTCCTCCTGTGTTGTCTTCTGTGCTGCAGGGCTAGAGAAATGCATTTCCCAGACTCCCTTGTCAGCTGGGTGACTAATCTTGTCTGAGATTAGAAGGGGGAAGTTTGGGGGTAGGGCGGGGGAGGATGATGATACTTTCGGCTCTGGCATTGATGGGTAAGCCCAGTACATGCTGTGGTTTCAGCCACTGCATCAAGAGGAGTGCAGATCTTTGGTTCCTATGGGCTTTCTGTTGGCTTCTCAGTGGTAATAGTGGCAATTCTAACAGCAGCATTTGCAGTAGCTGTGCTCTAGTGGCATCGTGGGAAAATGTGGTCCCTTTTCTCCTCATTCTCGAGGATTTGTAGCAGATTCCTGCAGTTACTATCTCTGGGTGTAATGTCCCTATTGTTTTTCCAGCTTTTCCAAAAACATTTACAACCAATTCCTTATATTGATTTCTAATTTATTTTTAATATCTAGAGTAGTTTCTATTTTATTAATAGTTTTTTATAGTTTATATTTAATTAATAGTTTCTAATATCTATTAACTGGAAGCAGAATAATAAATGCATATTGATTAATTTAATCTCTTCATACAAAGTTCTAATATGGTTATTATTCTTAACTCCATTTTACAGACGAACAAATAGAAGCATAAAGTAATTTCTAGAGGTTACACAGCTAATAAGTGGTGAAGCCAGGTCTTGAACTCAGGCATCTGCCACTAACATCTAGGCTATTAATTGCTATGCTAGGCTGATTAAATTGAATAGCTTTTCTCTTATATTAAGAGGTTTGTTTTAATGAGACTATATGCTTGCAACCTTGAGACAGTGCATGCATATTATGGGAATATACATTTGTTAAGTGTTAGTTTAGAGAAAATTAAGTTTCTATCCTACAGTTATAAACAAAAAATCAGAACAAAATAACACTTTAAACTCACAAGGATGACTATAATAAAAAGTCAGATAATAACAAGTGTTGGTAAGGATGTGGAGAAACTGGAACTCTTATGAATTCTTGGTGGGAATGTAAGATAGTGCCACTACTTCGGAAATTATTTGATGGTTTCTTAAAAAATTATGTCTAAATTTACCATATGGTCCAGTAATTCCACTCCTAGATAACTACTCAAGAGAAGTAAAAATATATTTTCACAAAAAGACTTGTATAGAAATGTTTATAGCAGCATAATTCATGATAAATTATTGGAATAATTCATATGCATATTAACTGTGATTAGATTAAAATGTGGGGATATTTAAACAATGGAATATTAACTGGCAATACAAAGGAATGGAGTATTTATACATGGTACAAAAGTGGGTGAACCTCAAATCATTATACTAAATGAAGGAAGTCAGATGCAAAAGACCACATATTGTAGTACGTGGTTATTTAGATGAAATGTTCAGAAAAGGTAAATCTGTAGAGACAGAAAGTAGATGAGTGGTTGCTTGAGGCTTGAAGTGGGAATAGTGAGTGACCATGAAAATGAGTGCAAGGGATTATCTGCATAGTGGAAATGTTCTAATTTGTGGTGGTGGTTGCATAACTATAAATCTACTAAAATAATTGAATGGCACATTTAAAATGAGTTAATTTTATGGTATGTAAATTACAAAAAGATTATTTACATAATATTTTAAAGTATTTGCATAAATAAAAATTAAATAATTCAAATAATTCTATCTGAACTATTTTAAAGTACAATGCAAAATATTTTTATTCTGCCAATAAAGTAACTGTTATAAAATAATTCTAAGCCTTTTAAACATAATTTTATGTTTCATTATAATTATTTTTAAAGTAAAAAGAAACTTAAATGTTTAAGAAAATATGGAAAATAATGGCACTTAAATATATCAGAAATTGCTTAGTTATTTTGTCATTAAAATGATAATTAATTGTTTGATACAATCCAGGTGCTCTGGCTCATGCCTGTAATCCTAGCACTTTGGGAGGCTGAGAGGGGAGAATTCCTTGAGGCTAGGAGTTTAACATCAGCATGAGCAACATAGTGAGACCCCCGTATCTACAAAAAATAGAAAAATTAGCTGGGCATGGTTGTGTGCACCTGTATTCCCAGCTGCTTGGGAGTCCAAGACAGGAGGATCGTTAGAGCCCAGGAGTTTGAGGTTACAGTGAGCTATGAGGACACCACTGCAATCTAGCTTGGGCAACAGAGCAAGACCCTGTCAAAAAAAAAAAATTGTTTGATACACTTATACAAATACAGTGAAATAGAGAATAGGATGTAATTGTGCACATTAACTCATATTTAATGTAAAAAATTTATGTGAAAATATTGTACAGAAAATTTTAAAACAGTGGTAAGAGTAAATACACGAAGCATGTTTTGATCTGTCTGACGAGTACTTCTTTAATGTAAAGAAATAAGTATGCTTTGTTAGTATCTAGTTACTTTACTAATAGACTCTATTGTAATGAGTAAAAGGCAGAAATCTGTGAGAAACTATTTAAAACTGTTTATATGATATACAGATATTACTTGAAAGGATGTGATGAATACTGAAAAGCATCTCTCTAGGTAAGAAGTATAATAGAATTTTAATATAGAGAATGACATCGCTGAAACAATATGAGAGAAAAAATATCAATGGTCTATATTTTTTAAACCTCAGTAGCCATTTCTTTTGGTCATTCATCCACAGAGTTACTAGAAACGTTCTACATGCCTATTTGTTATTTAAAACCTTCTATGTGTCAATGACCTCAAACTCATATTCTCCAAGGTTTGATTTCCCCTAGTATATACTGAGAATTTGTAGGAGGAGAAATTTTATGTCTCGCTTGAGTTCTCTACTTAGCAAGTGTCCCATAGGAGGTCTGTGCCTCTGTGGCTTCCATGTTCTACTGTGAGCCACTGTTTCCTTGGTTTCTCTACTAAAACTCCTGGACATGATCTTCCTGACAGGATGTGGCTCTGTCTCCAAGAGCACGAGACAACTTCAAGTAGAATCACTCGTGTTACTCTGTCTTTTGTTTCTTTCTTGTTTATTATATCACAATTAAGGATATCGGAATGAAGCAGAGTCATGGTCTCTTTGTCTTTTAAAACTTATCCTATGTACTACTTTCAGACTAATTTGATCCAAATCATAGTAATCTGCTCAAATAACATCAAAATTATCAGTATAAATATCTTCTCTTTATAAACAAATAATTCAATCCTTTAATATTTAGGACTATTAACAATCTACCCCATCTATCTTTCTACTCCAAGTTCAACTCTTCCTCTAAATGTTTGTAATAAAATAAGTTAGATTTTTTTATTGGACATTAACATAACTACACACACACATGCACCTGTTTCTAAAAAAAATTCATTTTTTCCTCTACTCTTTTTTTAATTTTTTTTTTATTTCAGCATATTATGGGAGTGCAAATGTTTAGGTTATGTATATTGCCTTTGCCCCACCCAAGTCAGAGCTTGAAGCGTGCCCATCCCCCAGATGGTGCGCATCACACCTATTAAGTGTGTATATTCCCTCTCCTCCTACCCCCTCCCACCTGCCCGACACCCAATAAATGTTATTACTATATGTGCACTTAAGTGTTTATCAGCTAATATCAATTTTATGATGAGTACATGTGGCACTTGTTTTTCCATTCTTGTGATACTTCACTTAGTAGAATGGGCTCCAGCTCTATCCAGGATAATACAAGAGGTGCTAGATAACCATTGTTTTTTGTGGCTGAGTAGTACTCCATGGTATCCATATACCACATTTTATTAATCCAATCATGTATTGATGGGCACTTGGGTTATTTCCACATCTTTGCAATTGTGAATTGTGCTGCTATAAACATTTGAGTACAGATGTCTTTTTTATAGAATGTCTTTTTTTCCTTTGGGTAGATGCCAGTAATTATTTTAATATACCACTAACGGAATTAAGAGAGAGAAAATTGTACATCACCGTTAGTAGTAATAGCAGAATTTTAATATAAGTAACTCAGAAAAGTTTAATAGTTTTGTTAACTAAAAAAAAAATTAACAAGGATTATAATTTGGAAAAAGGGGAGTTTTATTTCTTGTAAAGAGAAGCAACATGTTGGGAGACCATTCCAACAGGCTGGGAAGTGGAGCCCTGGCCAGAAACCAGGCATATATGCTTCAAAGAAGGGACAAAAGGGAACAAGATTTTACATTGAGTTAGGTGGTCAAATATGCATATTCACCAAGCTATAGGAGGAGTCATAAATATTTATGAACGGAAATCATATGCTTATAATTATGCTTTGTCTCTCCCATCGCATCATTACTGGGAACTCAGTTTTAAAGTGTTTCTGTGGTTCCCTGGCTGAGGGGGTTCCCCTGGACTGAGATGGGTCCATTGAGTTAGAAGGATTAGGGATTTTACTTTTAGTTCACAGTTTGAAATGTTATTTCCTTTCCTTACTAAACAATAAATCGTTAATACCCAGTAGTACCTTGTTTTCCATTAATTATATAGAAAAGTACAGATTTTACATTCTGTGATTGTTCTTTTAAACTGGATTTTTATGGGGAATTTGCATTACAACATGGAATTGTTTACTAATTATTTTTCTTCATAGTCTGGCAAACTAACTTCTAAATATTAGAAAGTCACAAAATAGACTTGGGTGCTGTTGGCATATTTGGGATTTCACTTGTAAAGGTAGCTTTTATTCACTTTTAGGTGTCAAATTTTAAAAAACTATAATACCTAAAAATGAAAACAATTACCATGTACACTGCTTGGGAAAAAATCAAGAAGAAAGAAAATTAACATAAATACAATGTTCCATTTCATTTGAGAGTTTTTATTGATTGAAGGAAAATGAAAAGAAAGAAAAAGAGAAGAAATGACATGGTTGCATTAATTAAAAACTACATCTTACATGACACTTGTACCCCTGTCTACTGCTACATTTAATACCTTGAGGGCAATGTGGAAAGAAACAACAGAGTATATAATATTATATCCAAAGCAAATGATTTACTGTTGTTTTTTTTTTACTATTGTGTCTAATTGATTAACTCCATTAAACACACTAATTCACAGACTCAGAAAGTAATGGTATGTTACTCTCTAACATACTTTTGCTTTAAAATTAATTTTACAATTTTAAATAAGCATTTGGGAATATTGTTAATTCTTCTGCATTCATTATCAATAATATTGATTGCTTACTTCCATTATATCAAGTATTTAGCTAGTTTCTAAAAAGAGCATAGAAAACAAGATGCTCATTACCCTTAAAGAAATTGAAGTCTTGTAATGAAGATACAAAAAACTTAACAGCTACAATACATTGTGACATTCTGTGAAATATATTAATTATAGAATATTAATTGCTACAGCATACAGAGTATCTCTTATGTGTTCCAGACTCCACTAGGTGCTTTACATGTATTATTTCATTTATTATTATTATTGAGGATCCTATGCATTGCCTGTATTTCTAATACACAGAGGAAAAACAGAGGCTGAGAAAAGTTACTATTTTTCCCAAAGACTAACACGCATGAGGTAGCAGAGCCAGGATAAAATGTCAGTCCTATTTGATTTCAGAGGAGAAGCATCTAACCTAACCAAGGAGGTCATTCAACTGTACCTTGAAAAAAGTGAGATAAATGCTCATGTAAGAGAAGTAGAGGTACATGATGCACTTGGAGAACTATTACTATTTTATTAAGGCTCTAAAATGAGAAATGTCAGAAAATGGAGCCTAGTGTGAGAGGGGTGAGAGTAACCATAAATAACCTTATATACCATTGCTCACTATTAAATTGTTCTGCATTATGTATTTTATATTTGATTTCACATATATCTCATTCTTTAAACTATAATTCCACAGCTTTACTATATTTAGACATACGACATTAACTATCTCAAAATGCCTTATACCTTGGCACTTACATAGGAAATTTCTAGTACATGTTTTTATTGATTATTTCAATTAAGTTTAAGTTCATGGTCATATTATCAACTGGCAGTTACTGACTAGCCATTTTACATTTTACTTGCTGAATACGAAATCATTAAATTTGAAGCATAAAATATTTTGTCTTCTATTGAAAGGACAATGTGTTCGTAATTCTTCTTTAAGAAAGTAGAGGCATTCCTTATTAATATCATCCATTTCTTGATGATTTTAGTTGGTGAATATGTAACTGGTTTCATTTTTTAAATAAAAACTATATACTTATTACTAAATTCTAAATGAGGAGTTAAGTATTTTTCAGGCCAATTTTTTTAACCTTCTTAATGTATTATCAACTTTTAACATAAGAAACTATTAAGACATGTAATGCTATTTAAAGTCAAAATATCTATTCCATTTGTATTGTTAATTGTTTTTCTTGAACATCCAGCAGTTATTTAGTTTAAGTCCCATGAATATTTGCCAATTTTCTAAATAACTGACTCTCCAGTAACAGCAGAGGGAGCTCACAGTGTATTCTTTTGATTATTGCTAAGTAACATAGTTTTACTTCTGTGGTTCAATAGCTGGCTTGAAAATAAAAGGATTATTTTATCAAGGGAATTTGCATAAATATGTAAGGGAAGATATAATTTATGGACAATGTTTTATAGCAATAAAATATAGAGTGAAGTTAATTTGGTAACTTCATTGCATACACATTCATTAAATTCAACTTTGAATATTAAACTTGAATCACTTCCAAGTGAAATTGTTATCCTGGATTTCTATGTCTTGCACAAATCTATTTCCTGAACTCCAGACTTCTATACCTACTCAGTACTTTTCCTCAGATGTGTAATAGACATCTCACACAGTCCACAAATAATCTTTCCTCTCTATAAAACCGCCTCCCACAGTTTTCCCCATCTCTATTGAGTACACCATCCTTATAATTGCACAAGCCAAAGCCTTGGAATCATCTTGACTTAACTTTTTCTCTTAAATTTTAGGTCTAACCCATCATCTAATTCTGTTGGTTATTATTTTAAAATATTTTAGAATCCAACTACTTATCAATACCCCTATGCTACTACCTATTGTCATTTTTCATTTGGATTATTGCAAGAGCCAATTAAAGAATATATGGGGTTTTTCTCTGTACCTCCCACCCCCCAATCTATTCTCAGCACAACAGCAAGCATAATCTTTTAAAAACAAAAGATATAACTCCATTCCCTTCTTTAAAACCTTTCAGTGGTTCCCCATTTTACTGAAAATAAAAGCCAATATCTTTCCAGTAGCCTGCTAGACCTCTTATGATCACTTGTGAGAGAGGCTCATACTCTTAGATGTATAAGTGTTAGACAAAGAGAGTAGAATGAGGTGACGAGGAGAGAGGGCTTAGAGAGATTCTGGTGAAAGTATACAAGCCTTAAGTTACAATGAATAATTAACAGCTGGAGATTTATTGTGCAGCACAGTGACTGGTTAATAACAATGTACTCTATATTTGAAAATAGCAGCACAATTCACAATTGCAAAGTTGTGGAAACAACCCAAGTGCCCATCAATACATGAGTGGATTAATAAAATGTGGTATATGTATACCATGGAGTACTATTCAGCTTTAAGAAACAATAGTGATATAGCACCTCTTGTATTTTCATAGATAGAGCTGGAACCCACTCTACTAAGTGAAGTATCCCAAGAATGGAAAAACAAGCACCATGTACTCATATGTACTCACTAGCAAATTGGTATTCACTGACCAACACCTAAGTGGACATATAGAAATAACATTTATTGGGTGTCTGGCAGGTGGGAGGGGGGAGGAGGGGATGGGTATATACAAACATAATGAGTAAGAAGTACACCGTCTGGGGGATGGTCACGCTTGAAGCTCTGACTCGGTGGGGGGGCAAGGGCAATATACATAACCTTAACATTTGTACCCCTATAATATGCTGAAATAAAAATAAATAAATAAAAACAAAACAAACAGACAAGAAAAAGAGATTTGAGGTTCAACAGTGCCATTTGCCACTAAAAAAAAGAAAATAGCTAAGAAAGTTGATTTTAAATGTCTTAACTACCAAAAAATGATAAGTTTGTGAGAGGGCAGATGTTTCTGAGCTTGATTTGATTATTTCACAATTTATGTGTGTGTGTGTATAAAAATTATGATGTACCCCATAAATAAATACCATAAAGTTGTTCTAAAAATGAATGGCTATAGATGCCATACATAGTAATTCCTCTGATGGATCTGGGCAAAATAAATTGTAAACCTTCTTGAAGTATTCACCATTCTAGATTCCATCAGGAACATTCATAATTAATGAGAAGACATCAAAATATCAACATTAACAGGAGTTTGGAAGAAGTTGACATGGACCCTCATGGATGACTTTGAATGATCAAGATTTCAGTGGAGGAAGTCACTGCAGATATGGTCGAAATTGCAAGAGAACCAGAATTAGAAGTGGAGTGTGAAGATGTGACTGAATTGCTACAATCTCATGATAAAATTTGAATGGATGAAAAATTGTTTTCTTATGGAAAAGCAAAGAAAGTGGTTTCTGGAGATGGAACCTACCTCTATGATGCTGTGAACATTGTTGAAATGACAAGAAAGGATTTATAATGCTACTAAAACTTTGCTGATTAAGCAGTAGCAGGGTTGGAGAGGATTGACTCCAATTTTGCAAAAAGTTCTCCTATGGGTAAAATGCTATTAAATAGCACTGCATGCTACAGAGACATCTTTCATGAAAGGAAAAATCAAATAATGCGTCAAATTTCATTGTTGTCTTATTTTAATAAATTGCCACAGCTACCCCAACCTTCAGCAACCACCTAGCTCAACCAGCAGCCATAAACATGGTGGTAAGAACCTCCATCAGCAAAAAGATTACTACGTACTGAAGGCTCAAATGATTGTTAGTATTTTTTAGCAATCAAGTATTTTTAAAGTAACGTATGTGCAATTTTTTAGACACAATCCTATTACACACTTAGTAGACTACTGTATAGTGCAAATATAAATTTTATAAGCACTGGGAAACCAAAAAACTTATGTGAGTTGTAATTGTGGTGCTCTGCAACTGAACACACAATATCTCTGAGATATGCCTGTAAACACGTGTGTGTGTGTGTGGTGTGTGTGCAGGATAACACAGATAGGAAGATGTATGCTTTACCTGAACATAGGATATATGTAGAGAGACATATACAATATATATAAAGTATATCTTCATATATATTTATGTATCTCCCTATCTCTCTTTCATTGTCTCTCTCTCTCTCTCTACTTCAAAGTGTGTGCATGTATATATAATATTTATTTCTCTCTATACATACATTTCTACATATATTCACATATATACTTATATATCTCCCTCCATATACAAATACACTCTGATAGATGCCTATTTCTCCGTATACACACATACATATATATCACATATATATTTATACATATATGTACACAAATTGAAATACATAGTGTATATTATATATATAAAATGATGTTTTGTTCAAGAACAGACTGCATTTATGAGGATGGTCCCATAAAATTATAATGGAGCTGAAAAATTTCTATCATCTACTGTGCTAACACAATGCACTACTCATGTGTTTGTGGTGATACTGGTGTAAACAAACCTATTGCACTACCAAACATATAAAAATATGACACGTACTATTGTGTACAGTACATAATACTTGATAATAACAATAAATTACTATATTACTGATTTATATATTTACTATACTATAATTTTTATAATTATGCTAGCATGTACTCCCAATTATAAAAAAAAGTTACTGTAAAACACTGTCAGGCAGGTCTTTTAGGAAGTATTCCAGAAGAAGGTATAGTTATCACAGAAGATGACAGTTTCATATGTGTTATCACCCCTGAACACCTTCCAGTGGGACAAGATGTGGAGGTAGAAGACAGTGATACTGATGATTCTGATCCTGTGTAGTCCAAGGCTAAAGTATGTAATTTTATTTTAGTTTTTAACAAAAAAGTTTAAAAATTTAGTGTAGCCTAAATGTACAATGTTTATAAAGTTTATAGCGGTGTACAGTAATGGTCTAGGCCTTCACCTTTACTCATCATTCACTCATTTACTCACTCAGACCAACCTCTAGTCCTGCCAGCTCCATTCATGGTAGATGCCCTATACAGGTATAGCCTTTTTTATCTTTTATATTATATTTTTACTGTACCTTTTCTATGTTTAAATATGTTTAGATGCACAAATATTTAACATTTACAATTGCCTACAGTATTCAGTGCAGTGACATGCCGTGTAGTTTTGCAGTCTAGGAACAATAGGCTATACCATATAGCCGAGGTGTGGAGTAGGCTATACCATCTAGCTTTGTGTAATTACAACTATGATGTTCACACAACGAAAAAATTGCCTACCAACATATTTCTCAGAATACATATCTGTTGTTAAACAATGAATGACTGTAATATATAATTTATTCATTATTTTTAGTCTCTATTCTAAAATGTCAGTGTCAAAAGGGAAAGTTTGTGTTTTTTTTTTTTAATCTCTGATGTAGGTCAGCCATATAAAATAATTTCACATACATAGTAGGTGCTAAAAAAAGTTTGTTGAATATATATATATATATGGTAGACATTCATTTTGATTGTTTTTATGGTGTATGTGCTGCTATGTATTTTCAGTACCGTGCTGTGTTAGTTATTCTTTTATCTAGTACATTAAGGTTTTAACTTTAAAACTAATCTTGGTGAGAATCATCAATCTTACATATATTTGTGTGTATGTATGTCTAATAAAGCATAGTATGAATTCAAAACAAGGAAGCTGATTTATAGTATAATGTACTTTGAGTAGAAAGTTGCCTGAGCTTTGTGATAACTTTCTTTAGAGAAATTAAATGTTACTTTTTCAGCGGAAAGATTATATTATAAAAATAATTAATTCAGATCTCAATGTAACCTTTCTTCCAATTTCCCTAAAATAATATTGCAAATGTATTATGTAAATCTGATGAGTCCGATGATATTTAAGCTGGTATTTTAGACTAGCAGGTGTCTGATTGCCTACTATTACTGGAAAATTGTAAATCTTAACCATTTGGTTGGCTTAAGGAACATATTTATACTAAGATTAAGGCATTATTTTATTACCTTGATAGGCTATAATAAAAATATGATCAAAACTGCTCATTACTCAAAATAGCTGAATAGCTTTTCTCCACTGTCTAAAAAACAAAATTGAAAGGCTTTTACATGGCTTCTACCAAACTACAACACGCTACTTTCTGGAATAGACCAATCATGCTTAAACTCAAGAGATTTTGAACATGATACTGTTCTCTTTATCTGAACTATTTCCTGAGAGCAGACCCCATCAACTGTCCCACCAAATTTAGCTCCTTTTTCTCCAGATCTTTCAGGTCTACTGCAGTTAAGTGTAGCATGTGATAAAATGCTAAGTTCTGTGAGCCTCCTAGGTCTGGCCTATAAAACCTTCCATGAGCACCCTCTGTGTTCTTCCCTTTACCTGATGGCTAAGATTGTGTCCAGGGTGATCTTGGAAGTCATATGTTAAAAATTCCAAGTAACCATCAGTCTAGGTACCAGCATAGCTGTGGAGAAGACTGCCCTGCTGTATGAACACCTGCCAAGATATGTTCTGTGAAAGAAATAAACTTCTTGCTCTACTATCACTGAAATGGAGGTGGGGGTAGTATTGTTACAGGATTTTTAATGTGAAAGTGGTCAGAATCAAAATAGAGGCACTCGTGTTGTAAAACACCCTGACAAATAGAGCCAGGGAGGCTATTAAAAGCCTATGAAGAGTTCACATACTTGTATGCCTGATGACAAAACTATCACAACAGACTGCAAAAACGACCACCTTACACATAGCCTATCACAATCTTGCACAAAAAATACTTCTGTGAGGATATATGCCCAACTGCCTGTCCAATCTCAGACTGGCATCACCCTTGTTATTGTTCTTTGTAGCCAAGCATAATTACCTTTAAAAAATTACATAATCCTTCTTATTTTTCCTTTACAAATATTTGTCTTCCTTTACCTCCCTGAATATGCAAATAGTTTATTATGACATGAGTATTTCCATTGCAATGCCCTACTCCCCAAATTATCTTCTTTTAAAGAGCCTCTTTTTATTTGTTACTAAGGTTTACATTAGCCTATTCTAACATACTGTTAACAAACACCAAATACCTACATCTATTAAATAGGTATCTTCCCTGACTTTTACCCCACTCCCAAGGCAGAACTGGAGTTCTTTATTCCCACTGAAATATCTGCATTTCCCTAGAGAGATTACAACATTCAATGGTAAATATTTATATATTTGTCTTAGAATTCAACTCTTAGTCCTTGTCTTAAAAGACAAGGATTGAATCTTCCCATTCCTGGAGTCTCAGTTACCGAGTATCTAGAACACTGTCAGTCCTGAATATTTCTTGCTTTGTTAAATTAATACATAAGCAAATGAATCAATGGCTTCAGAAATAATACATACATCATTCAGTTAAGCAGCATATTTTTAAATTAAAATATTAGATCCTCAAGTCTTTAAAACTCCAAAATTCCTCTCCTTATACTTCCTTATTCCTCCCTGTCCACCCCCCTTTTCTAGTCAAATACTGCTACCATCAACAAAATCAAAACGGAAATCCTATACTGATATGTTCAGATGACAACAATATCTTTTTAGACTCCTGATGTTCACATTACAGATTTTGAGGGGCTTTCAGAAATCTATCTTGTCAAAGAAAGTTTACATTTTCAGATTTATTATTTAATATTGACCACAAGAGAAAGTACTAGAATACAAACTCTCACAAAACTTGTTTTATTCAAACTACCATTTTTCTCCTTTAGTCACACATGAGAAATGCTTTAAATTTATATTGTAAGCACAAATCAGTTAGTATGGTAAGGACCCAGGTCAATTGCTATTGTGAACAAGGAAACTTTAATAAAATTGCATTGCTCATTCACTAGTAGGGGTTAATTAGTTAAATCTGCAATCCGACTTAGTAATTTTCACACATGTCGCACAGTTCAAGTGTACACAATACAAAGCAATTACACAGCAGTGGAAATTTGACAAAAAAGAAAAGCAAGATCAAATTTGGTAATGCCCACTTCTTTCTTCTAAAAGTAATGTAACTTTGGATCAAAATATGGTCTCCTGCCTATTAAATTACTCTATATTGGAAAACAAAGTATCAGAAGAGAAAGGAGAAAAAGTGACATATCAAGAAGTAGAACTAGCAATTAAGCACATTGCATAACAACCACTACTGAATTAGATGGTTCCAGAATATTGTAAATCACAGAAAAATGTATCAAAATAGTAGAACTGTACAGAAATAGAAATATGGAGTAAGAAATGGAGAAACAATTCAATTATTTTTTCTGTCCTATGCTTTGAAAATTAAAAGTTTAAAAATATTCAGTATTTCTTCTTTGGAATAACTGTGCAAGGTTATCCAATTATTTGTTTTCAAAAGTCACCTCTGAAATTTAGAATTTCAAAAATCTAGATAATTTCATATCAAAGAATAATAAATTCAATGATTATATACTTTTTATTACCATGCTTTATTTTCTCCATTTCCAAATGTCTGCTTTTCCCAGTGGCTTGCCAACATTACATTAGAATGTATTATTTCAAAAAAAGTACTCTTTCAGTTTGCCTATTAAGAAAGAGGATATTTATAGGTGCACTTTTCTTAGATGGCATGTTTTCTATGAAATTTAGCTTTGAAAGAATTGTTTTACAAGTTTGTATAACTATTTTATATGTGTAAATTTCAGTTTGTATGAAAATGATATATTTGAGCAAGAAGAGAATAATAACAATAAAGAATAATAAACTACTACTTCACCTATATTATATAATAAACTTCTGAGCTTCTATTGCATTTGGACAAGGGCCACAGGATAAAGAATCCAGACCCATTTCTACATATTATTGGAATAGACTGTATGGTTTAATTCCACAATGGATATAATTTTCATTTAGTGGATCTAGTAAACCCCAATATAACTTCATACTGTTGGTATGTTAAAATAATAAATATTTTGACTTGCTACTTTGATTATTTATTTAGCATGATTATTGTATAACCAATGCTCAGTGTTGATTTCTTCTTTTCTTACTTATATTCTTTTTATAACTTTTTTTCCAACAAAGGAATAACAATATGAAAATTTTAAGTAGCCCCTAAAATTTTTAGAGATAATCTCAAAAGCCATTATTTTTTATGTTACTCACAGAAATGATTATTTTAAGTTTCTTTTAATAAGAGTGAAAAAAATTAACATGAAATATATTTAATATAAAACATAAAAAAATAAATGGATCAATGCCTCACAAATGTGCAACCTATGAAATCTCAACCAAAATAAAAGAATCAACATAGTCCTATAATTATTAAAGATATGGAATTCATAATTAGAGAGGACATGAAGGAGAAATCCTCAGGTTCAGATGCTCTAACTAGAGAGTATTTTACCAATTATTGACATTATTATGATATTTAACCAATCTGACTGACATAGTTTTTTTTACATTAATATATTATTTGTAAAATATCATCCTGATTTTTTATATTTATATGCAAACTTGTATTCTTCGTTTTCTATTGTTATGTTTTTATGAAAAACTATATTTCCTAAACTTGTTTTCAGGGACAAATACAATATTATGAAATAAAATTTTATTTAGATTCATATTTTTAGTGAGTGTAAAACTTTCCCCACTAGTTTGTTTCCCCTAGAAATGGTGCGTGAGTTTTGAAGCCTGTGAACTGTGGCATGTCTGAGAAAATCTCTCTGTTGAATCAACTATCCAAAAGATAGAGCAACTAGGCACCAAACTTTCACTTCATATCCTCAGATGGGTTTAAGACCTCAAATGCCTAGAAAGGACAAAGTTGTTAGGTTAATGGATGAAACAAGCTTAGGAACATTCATATGTCACGGATAAAAAATGTTTGCATTTCAAAAACAAGAATCTATACAGAAATATTTTTCTCTCATTTTAACTTAAAGTAAGTAGTCTTTTCATGCATATTTAATATTTGCATTTTTGATAGAGCCATGAGTTCATAGAAGTATCTCCATTTAAGAATGATAGTACAGACCCTAGGACAAATACCAACTGATAGTTTCCCTCAGTGCTGGGAAAAAAGGTTGGGAGAGACACTAATGTGATGCAGGCAGACTCAGCTCTAGTTGATTGTTGCTGGAGGAAATGTGGGACAAGGTGTGGCCAAATTCGACTGTTATTCGGGAGAAACTAGAGCCACAAAATTTTAAAATGAAATACACAATATGAAAATTTGCGTGAGCCAAAGCAAGCCTGTCAATTACCTGTATATGGTCATAAGTCCACTTATGACTTCTATAGGAGATATCCATCTATTGTCTTCTGGAAATTAATGCTGTGGAGGAAAAGCCTAACACTACACTAATTTTCCCTTAAATCATTTGTGGTTAATACGTTTTCCCTGCTGAGATACTTGTAGAGTTTAAAAATTCTAAATGTTTGGATATCTAGGTTTGAATCCCTTTATACTTTTTCCACTGTACACTCCGATCATTTTTTACTTATAAATTTATCTTTAACTCTAGAACATTTTTTTACTGCACTATTGATTTTTAATTGTGTTTGGTCTTTCTTCTTTTACTTGTATATAGGCAGTTTCTCCAGATGCTATCCTCTATCTTCTATAGCTGTCATTTCCCTCCACATTTTTTGTCTTTGTTCAATTCTTCTGCACATTTGGAGAGTTTCCCAGTGTTTTCATACACAACATAGCCCTTGCCTAGTCACCCTTCTTTTGACTTTTACTTGATAGAAACAAAATTGGAGTATTTCCTGGGCTAGGAAACTAAGGCAGGCGAGACTATATATATATATCTGTCTGTTTCACTTTTCCTACCCCTAAATATACAAAATAAAATTTAAGATCCTTTTAGGATGGGGAGAATGATGGTATAATGTATCTATCATAATCACAAAAAATATATATTATTTTCTTTTCTTTTAAATCTATGGCAGAGCCTGTCCACTTAAGTGGAGCAATTTATGTCATGTGGGAGAAGAAAATGAAGAAGGGAAATAAAGATGGCCAGGACTCATCCCATGCAAGAGCCATCTCTGCCTATTATTAGTCTGAAAACAATGAAGGAAAAAGTGGAAAAAAAGATCCAAACTTGCAGTGACTCGTCCAGTGGAAAGACACTCCCATTAATGTGCTAAACTTTACAAACAATTTCTTTTTCACTTCTGAGAATGAAAAGGAAGGTAGGGACATTAAAAGAGAGAGAGAGAGAGAGAGAAAGAGAGAGAGAGAGAGAGAGAGAGAGAGACCCTAGATTTCAATTCAGAGTAGATAACACTAGTTTTAATGCATTTTTTATTGTTTCATTGCACTATTAATTCTAATAAGCTCTTTTCTTCTCTCATTCATCTCTTTTTATATTTTGAATGCCTATCATGAACTTCTCAGTTCTTCTAAATCTGGTTTCTTACTGTCTCATCTTGTATGTCATTTCATGGAATCCGCATTTTATTGAATTTTGATGTCAATAATTGTTTGAAAATATTCTCCTATCTCATAGGAAAAATACATTTTTGGGACTATCTTCTGCCTCTGTGTCTTTAGGCTATATGATTCTTTCTTTAAATAAATCGGATCTGATCAAATTAAAATGCTTTTGCACAGCCAAGGAAACTATCATTAGAGCGAATAGACAGCCGACAGAATGGGAGAAAATATTTGCTCTCTACACATCTGATAAAGGGCTGATAACAAGAATCTATCTAGAACTTAAAAAAATCAACAAGAAAAAATCAAACAACCCCATCAATAAATGGGCAAAGGAAATGAACAGAAACTTTTCAAAAGAAGACAGAATAATGGCCAGCAAACATATAAAAAAAAAATGCTCAACATCTCTAATCATTAGAGAAATGTAAATCAAAACCACAATGAGATATCACCTAACCCCAGTGAGATTGGCCTCTATCAAAAAAATCCCAAACAACAAATGCTGGTGAGGATGTGGAGAGACAGAAACACTCTTACACTGCTGGTGGGACTGCAAATTAGTGCAACCTCTGTGGAAAAGAATTTGGAGATACCTGAAAGAGCTAAAAATAGAAATACCATTTGATCCAGCAATAGCACTGTTAGGCACCTAGCCATAAGGGCAAAAGACATTCTATTATAAAGACATCTGCACCCGAATGTTTGTGGCAGCACAATTCACTATTGGAAGGATGTGGAAAAACCCAAGTGCCCGTCCTTTCATGAGAGGATTATTAAAATTTGGTATACAATGGAATACTACTCAATAATAAGAAACAATGGCGATCTAGCACCTCTTATATTTTCCTGGATAGAGCTTGAGCCCATTATCTGAAGTGAAGAGACACAAGATGGGAAGAATAGGCTCCACATGTACTCGCCATCAAATTGGCACTGACTGATCAACACTATGGTGCTCACATGGTAGTAATATTCTCCAGAGATTAGGGGGTTGGGGGGGTAAACTCATAACTAATGTAAGTGGTGAGCATTGTAGAGGGGAAGGGCATGCCTCTAATCCTCGCTTGGGTGAGGCAAAGACATAAAATGTAGCCAAAATGTTTGTACCCTCATAATATCCCAAAATTAAAAAAAAAATTTGCAGTTTGAAATTTACTCAAGCCACAGTACTAGATTCTTAAAGAGTATAAATGTGTTTTCCTTGGATTTGCATTATTTCATATTTATTAATCTACTAAATTCATGAAGAACCTATTTTCATACTATGAGGAAGCAATCTATTTGGTTGCTGGTATAATCCAACTTGCAGGTGCCAAATTAATTGCTTTCAATATGGCTTTTAGCTTCACATAGTGATGAGCAAAACTTGCAAGACCCCAGTTTCCCTTTGCCACTGTCTTTTTATTTTTGGTGCACAAACTAATTTGAGGCATATCATTTGTGATCATTTCTAATATTTGCCACAACAGAAAAGACCAAAAAATGTATTTGAAGTTTCATGCAGGAAGATTATGTCCTTCCATAATATTATCACCAATAAATATTTTACTATTTTTTAATAATCCTTTTTAAAATTTCAGGCAGATTCATTCAGACACCCTATTACCTCTCGAACTCAGCTCCTGATGGCTTGGTTATAGTGTCCCTTGCGTTAGTGTGCAGCTGATCTTTAATGCCACTGCTTCACATGACAAAAAGGATTTCTAAAGAAACCCCACTCAAGGCTTCCCCAACACTCCCTCTTGTCAATAACACTCGCCCTTTGGTAACACAACACACTCAGTTTGATGTCATACCATTTCTTTGGATATAAATTCTCTACAATATTTACCCAGAAATCAAACCCATTTTGTTCAAATTAGAGTTTTTAAAATGTAATGTAAATCCATAATTAGTTCTTAATATTTCTTATTGACATTTGTATATGAATACAGTAGAAATGGATCAAAAAATTTAGAGGGTTCAATATAGCATTTACCATTAGATTAGTTTTTAAAAGACAGAAATGATACCTTCTTCCCTTCTGATATAAAAATATTATGACAGATCTGTAAGTGTCATGAAAATTTTCACTAGTAAATTTCATTTGCTGACCTAAGATTTTTTAATATATACATTTTTTAACTTTAGAATATTACAAGGGTACAAATGCTTCGGTTACATATATTACCTTTGTCCCACCCGAGTCAGAGCGTCAAGTGTGTCCATTCCCCAAACAGTGTGCACCACACCCATTAGGTGTGAATATACCCATCTCCTTCTCCCCACTCCCACCTGCCCAACACCGGATAAATATTACTACCACATGTGCACATAGGTGTTGATCAGTTAATATCAATTTCATGGTGAGTACATGTGGTGTTTGTTTTTCCATTCTTGTGATACTTCACTTAGTAGAATGGACAAAATGTTCAACATCTCTAATCATCAGGGAAATGTAAATCAAAACCAAAATGAGATATCACTTAACTCATATGAGAATGGCTTTTATCAAGAAGTCCCAAAACAACAGATGTTGGTGTGGAGGCAAAAAGATAGGAACACTGATACACTACTGGTGGGACTGCAAACTAGTTCAATTCCATGGAAAATAGTATGGAGATACTTCAAAGAACTAAAAGTAGAACTACCATTTGATCCAGCTGACTTAAGATTTTTAAGGGGTTCAGGAAGGGCGCATAATCACTCACTTATCTTCCTTTCCAGATTCTGAACCAATTGGGAATAGTCAGAGGGTGCAGGTGGGAATGTGTGAACAGTGTCTGTATTATTATTAGTATAGGTGGATGTGTGGATGTGGCATTGCCTCAAGACCAAAATGGCATTTTGCTGATGTTACTTTCTCACTGAATAAACTCTCTCGACCTGGGCACAGAAAGGGCAGCCAGATACTTTCAGGGCTTTCCTCAGGTGGGTGGATATTGGGGAAACTCTATTCCTGTGATTTGGAACTATCACTCAAGAGAACAAGTAGTGCTTTTCAGAAAACAGACGACACCTCCCAAGGTAGGCAAGGAAGGCTGACCACATAAGCCTCAAATCAACCACGGTCAAGCTTTCGGCAGTACTAGTACTCCTCATCCTTTCACCAAGTGGAAGAAGACTCCCCTTGAACTGCACTGCCTGGAGTTGGGGGAGGGGCACTGGCTTGGCCACCACCACTGGTGTCTAACTGAGTCATGTACACTCTAAATCCACTGGCTCTAAACCAGCACATCCACAGGAATTGCCCAAGTGCTGAAGCCGTTGTGGCCTGACTGCCTTAAGAATTTAGTCCAGGCCACAGACTTGTTTCTGTCAATCAGTAGTGGGGCTAGGTGTACTCAGATTTCTTCCACTGGAGCAGAGGATTTCCCTCTGGCCAGCTGGTCTAAATGCTCCCTCTGTGGTGACAGCAAATTCCGTCCTGTGCTGTGTTACCCTGTGACAGAGCAGCCCTGAGTTCTAATGCAAAGTCCCCTAATAACTTCGGTCTCCCTCCTGTGGCACACAGGTTCTCCCTCCATTTGGCACGCTGGCACAGTGCTGCTTGGGGATGGGAAGGCAGCGGTACAAGCAACGCAAAACTGTCTTTTCTGCCCTCTTTAGTGCCTCCTTCCTTGACATAATGTTAAAATAAGATATTGTGATTGTGATTGATAACCTGATTTTGGGGTCTTTTGAAGGTGCCTCCTTGCATGGTTGTTGAATTTGGTATTTTTGTGGAGGGACAATTGCTGGTGGTTTCTATTTGGCCATGTTGATCTGTCCCTTGCCCAAATAATTTTCTAGTATACTTATAATTATGGGCTCATTTTAAGGTACTAAGAAACTCTCAGAGTAGGCCATTCTGCCCATGGAAAAGAAGCTATGAACAGATCCTAGCCATAGGTATATAGGATGATACCATGGAGCATCCCTCACTTTTCCTCAGTGTTCCCCAGTTCTCAATGTACTGCCTCTATCTGAAAGTTTGTCTTTTCAGAGAACAGTACAAGCTTCCAGTTTAGATAACCCATACTATGGCATACCTCATATTCTAAGAGAAGATCCTTTTTGTGATCATTTAGTACACTTTATAATTTTTTTATTTGAATGTTGGCTTGCTTTTCAATTTTTTTGTTCTATTTTCAAAGAACTAAAAGCAGTGATTCAGTTTGTTTATATCAGAATTTTATTTATAATGTCATGCACATATTAAATCATTGACAAGTAAATTGAGTTGAGTTGATATGACTAGAGTTACAAACAAAATTATTTAAATTTAGAGGCTATGGTAATTTGTGCCATTATCTTAGTAGATATACACTGGTTTTATAAACTGTTGCTCAAATTTTAAGAAAATACTTCAAATGTATAAACATCTGTCTAGGTAATTGTGTATTTTTTCACTTCAAGTGACAGAGTCTGTTTCATTTTAAACAAGCAAAGATGTGCCACTTACCAACTGATAACCCCAAGAATGCAGGATTAGATGACCAAAAACATAATGGATTATGAAGTTGGGAAGAAAAAAATTCTCACTAAGTAATACATCTTCTTTTCCTAAATGTAAATGGTACTTATAGAATTAGTAAATTCTAATAAAATCAGTAAGTTCTTTCCTTTTTGTTGTGATACATGATGCTAATAGATACATGTACTTCTAAAAAACAATTAAAAACTTATAAAGACATCTGCACCCGAATGTTATGGCGGCACAATTCACTATTGCAAGGACATGGAAACAACCCAAGTGCCCGTCAATTCATGAGTGGATAATTAAAATTTAGTATTTGCTCACAATGGAATATTACTCAATTCTAAGAAACTACAGTGAACTAGCACCGTTTATGCTATCCTGGATTAAGCTTAAGCCCATTACCCAAAGTGAGGTGACACAAGATCAGGAAAATGGGCTCCACATGTACTCACCATCAAATTGGTACTGACTGATTAAAACTATGGTGCTCAAATGGTGGTAGTGCTCACCAGGGATTGGGGGGTGGGGGACACCCAGATCTTACGGATATGGCAAGCAATTTGGAGGGGGAGGGCATACCTCTAACCCTTCTAAGCGAGAGGCAAAGATATAAAATGTAACCAAAATGTAAAAAAAAATCCCAAAAACCCAAAACAAAACAAAAATAAACGTTTATCAGGTGGCAGGCAGGTAGGAGGGGAGAGGAGGTGATGGGTGTATACTTACATAATGAGTGTGATGCACCACCTGGAGGATGGACACGCTTGAAGCTCTGACACGGCGGGGTCGGGGTGGGGAGGGGTGGCAAGGGCAATGTATGTAACCTTAACAATATTTGTACCCCCATAATATGATGCAATAAAAAGAGAAAAAAAAATCACTAATATGATTGAATGCCCACACATAAAAATGCTATTTATTCATGGTCACAATTAACAAATATTTAGTTTTAAGATTGTAACAAATATGAATAGCTAAGTTAATGTACACTGAACATCCTTTATTTTCACTCAGTAGAGGTTGTCTTATTCCATCTCCTCTACACACTGTTACTCTAGAAACAGGTTATGTTTTGCCTCTGGGAATAGTTTCATGATAAAAATACTGGACAATAAAGGCAAAGTGCCCTATATTAATTAGATTATGTGGTTTAGCTAAAATGTTCTGCACCTGGTTGTTCCTCAAATACCTATAGGCAAAAAGACATTAAGCAAATCCCACTTTAATAGCATTCAAATGTTATTCTATCCGTATTATGTAAACAATGAACTGAAACCACTAAAGTGGTCTAGCACAGTAGAGAAATTAAAAGGTTAGTCTTACATGCATTATGTTGCTATAAAATAATGCCTCATTTTGGCATTGAGGGTACATTAAAATTTATCTATATCCTTATAATGACACATTTTGTTTTCTAAACCTAAGGTTGCATTTCACAGAACTCAGTGTTAGCATGTTCTTATTCACTGTCTTTTTATTTATTCATCATTGTATCCCTAGGAAAGATTACAATATATGAAACATCACAATGCTGAATTGCTTTACTTCCAGTGATGCCACTGACTGTTCCAAGAAGCCTGTTCCAAACTAGAAACAGTATTCCTCCTCTTGACTCCTGAATTATTTAATGCATTTTATTGAAAATGCATCCCACATCTTTATCATAATTTTAATAGTCATAGAGCTCATTGTCCAGCTTCTTCTATAATATGTCTCTAGTGTGCAGTTTTCTTTTATACATATAAAGGTTGATAAGTTCTATGTGTGATATGATCCAAGAATGAAACTTAACTGTAATATCAGTATAAAAACCACATCAGGGACATCAAAGAATATGGGAAACACTTAGATCATATACTTCCCACAATAATTTGAATACCAACATGGAAAATAAATTCATAAATCTAAAATTGTAAAGAACAAAAATATAATATAGAAATAATTTTCAGCAAACACCTCCACAAATAAATGAAAATTAAGCACTCTTCCAGAATCATAGAGGTGAGGCCACAGCTTGGATTCAGTTATTTGCCTTTGGTGTCTGGGCCTATCAATCTTTGCTTTTTCCCTGGCAATTCTAGTGTGACCTGCAAAATGCATAGCAATATTAAATAATTTAGATTTTTAAAATCCTGCTGCACAATATTTTGCCAGCCTACATATTTAGGGATGCTTCCATTAAGTAAACTCCTTTGCTGAATTAGAAGATGCCCCCTCTGGGAAGATGAATTGGAAAAAGGCATAGCTTTCCCCAGGGACAATGAAATCTTGCTTAAAGAGGCTTGTGTAGAGGAGTCCCCACCAGTTTTCAACCCCAACACACTCCTTTGGCTTAGCCCTATGCAGGGTACAACTTAACTGTACATAGTTGACCTGTATGTATTTTTTTCTAAATTCTCTTTCTTCACAAAGTAGTGAGAGTAAGAGCTCAGTGAAGTACAGAAGTGCTATATTAGGTAAATGCTCTCATCATTATATTTGTTTCTTGCTTACCTTGTTTTCTTTAAACCTTGATCCAGATATATCTTTTCATCTTTGTGCATTTAACTAATGGTCAGTTCCATGAGAAGTTGACAGCCTTTTCAACTATTTTTACAAGTGTGCTACCAATAAATGTTTTTATAAATTGTCATGAAAATCTCAATCTCAATTTTGCACAATCTCAATGATCATGTATGAGAAAAATAAAACATTGATTAAATTTTTCAATAGTTCAATGGCAAATTATCTCACTATTATCAATCCAGAAAGCAAATGTATTTCCTATTAAGCCAGCCAAAATTACAGAAGCCCAGGGGTAGATTTTAGCAGTTAAAATTCCTTATAAAAATATTTTAATATTGCTTTTGACTTTTTCTCTATAGGAGATTCTTATGTCTTTCCAAGGTCTATAATTTTGCCTAAATGAAGTAGTAGACAGATAACCCTAGAATTCTCAAGCTTTTAAGGAAATTAAGAATCCATCAAGATTAATTTAAACAGTTAGCTGTGTCCCACAGATTTTGATAACTTGTGTCTCCTTTATCATTTGGTTCAAAGAATCTTTTGATTTCCATCTTAATTTACTACTCAACCCAATAATTGATCAACAGAAGATTGTTTAGTTTTGATGACTTTGTGTAGAGACAAGAGTTTCTGTTGAAGTTGATTTCTAATTTTATTTCACTGTGGTCTGAGAAGATGCATGGTATAATTTCTATGTTTTTAAATTTGTTGAGACGTGCTTTGTGGCCTAGGATATGGTCAGTCTTAGAGAATGTCCCATAAGCTAATGAGAAAAACATATATTCAGTGGGTTTTGGGTAGAATATTCTGTAAATGTCAGTCAGGCCCATTTGTTCTAGACTTCTGTTTAAGTCCATTGTTTCTTAATTTATTTTCTGTTTAGATGATCTGTCCTTTTCTGTCAGAGGGTGTTGAAGTCCCGGCTATTACGGTGCTGCTGTTTACTATTTTGTTTAGATCAAGTAGGATTTGCTTTATGAATCTGGGTGCACCTGAGTGAAGTGCATAAATATTTAGAATTGTTATATATTCTTGTTGAATTGTACCCTTCACCATTATATAGTGACCATCTTTGTCTTTCATTACTTTTGTTGATTTGAAGACTAAGTTATCTTAAATTGGAACTGCTACACCAGCTTCCTTTTGGTTTCCATTTGCGTGGATTATTGTTTTCCATCTCTTCACCTTGTGTCTGAATCCATCCTTGTGGGTTAGATGTGTTTTCTGAAGACAATAGATACTTGGATTGTGTATATTTATCCATTTGGCCAGCCTATGTCTTTTTAGTGGGCAGTTCAAGCCATTCACATTAATTGAAAGAATTGATAAGTGGGGCACATTTCTATTCATCCTTTTGAGTTAAACTTTGTTGCTTTGTTTTCTGTCTTAAGGCTTTGTGGTATCTGGCCTTTTACCTTTAGTTTTGAATGCTTTTACACTGATGAGCGTCTATTGTGCTGATTTGTGTGTAATGTTGTTCTGAGTACTTCTTGGAGGGCAGGTCTTGTGTTGATGAATTCCCTCATCATCTAGCACATCTTGTATTATCCTGGATATAGCTGGAGTCCATTCTATGAAGTGAAGTATCAGAAGAATGGAAAAACAAGCACCACATGTACTCACCATCAAATTGGTATTAAGTGATCAATAGTTACCTGCACATATAGTAGCAACATTCATTGGCTGTCAGGCAGGTGGGAGGAAGAGGAGGGAATGGGTATATTCACATCTAATGGGTGCAGTGCACATCATCTGGGGAATGGACACACTTTGCTGACTTGGGTGGGGCAAAGGAAATATATGTAACCTAAACATTTGTACCCCTGTAATATACTGAAATATAAAAAAATTAACTTTATGCTCAGGTTATTAAAACACTTTATACCACAATTTTCATCTTTAAAATGGATTGAATACCACAACCATCTCATAAGGTTGTAATTGCCAATGGGCTTTCAAATGTTAAGTTCTTATAACTGCATTTGGCACTAAATAATATACACTTAATAAATATTGTCACTATTAACATCTTTGTATTCACAAAAAATATAAAACTAATAAAACTTGATAAGATTGTTGTTGATGTAACAAGCAGCAAATTTACAATAAAGTCTAAAATCTATCATAGGTCATCTGGGTCTGATATTTTTACAATTTGCTCTTAGAAATTTGAATGAATGGCAAAGCAGTAGAATAAATTCTATAACTACAGATTTAGTTCAGCACAAGCAATATAGACATACCGAACATTTAGAGGGAAAAGTCAGTAAAAGAAGGAAAAAATAAAAGTAAGTGACAATAAGTGGCATCTGGAAGAGAAAAATATTATGTTGTTATTATTAGATTCCTTTTAAAAATATCAGGTTTGTGTGCTGCCTTCTCAGAGCCTGCACACTTCGAGTGTTAAGAGGAGGAGTTGTTAGTGCTGAAGTAATTATAAAAAGGGTGTAAGTTTCTGTAGGTGGGAGACAAATTATTCTAAGGAGATACTTATTTTAGTCTTAAATAATATTTTATTGAATTTAAAGATTTTGGCAAGACTAAATGTGAAGCATAGTATTGAAAAAAAGAAAAATGCACTTCATATTTTCACAATGGTAAAATTTTTAAGTGAAACATATTAGAAGACTAAACTTATCTTGAGAGACATTTTCTAGTCAGGCCTTGGACCCCCTGCAAAAGACTTAATTTCAGCGTTTGCCATTGGTTATTTATTTTCCTAATACCTTTATTGTCATAAAATATTAGTAAGAGTACTCTATAGCCTTTGATTTAAAGTTTTAAACTATATAAATAACTTTTACAGGGAATAGTCTTAAAAAAAAAAGGAGTGTTAAGTCCTACACCCTGATAAATATTTGTCTCTGTTCAATGTTATTTCTGCAATTTTTAAACTGTGTGGGTGCCCCATTAGTTTCATTCCCCAGAAAAAGAACTATAGTACCATGATTTGAAATGTATTATTCTGGTGATGGGTACGGTGAAAGCCCTGACTTCAGCATGATACAATTCATCCATATAACAAAAAACACTTGTACTCCATAAATTTTTTGAAATTTAAGAAGAAAATTTTATCAGTTTCTCACGTCTGAAGAGATTTATACCAGCAGCAAGTATTTAGATTTTATATGAGGGAACCATTTTTAAAACAATTTCAAATTCTTCTGTTTTGCTAATAATATTACCCATTGAAATTTACCCAATGTCAGGGTTATTTAGAAATTGGGTTTTTCAATCTTCCATACATACACTTTTGAAAAATGGATTGACCTTGAGGTGCTAGAGGAAAAATCACTGGAAGATATTTGCTAGGGAACTCCAAGTACAAAAGAAACCAGTTATATAAGTTTGTAAACTTACTGATATTTTCTCTTTTTTATTAAATCTAATCCACTGGAATATAAACCTAGAACAGAGTCTGACACATAAGAGTTCAATAAATATTGATATAATTAATATAATCAATGAATAAAAGTGATTCCACAGGCTGAAGGAGTTCCTTCAAGTGTTAATGAGGTTTAATTAAAATGCTCAGGCTCAAATGCCCATGTTTGCTTCCTTCTATTCAGAGCCATTCTTCTAGTTCACTGTCATATTAATAAATGGAAACACTAATGTAATACCAGACAGTATTCTAAGAATTTTCCATACATTAACTCATTTAATCCCCTCAGTAATTTAAAGAGGTTGATGTCCTATTTACCCCTACTGAGTCAAATTAAGTACCTAAAGCACCAGGAAGATGACTGATCTCCCCTAAATCACATGGCTAGTGGGCAATGAGTGAGGACCACAACACAGAACAGAGTGTGGTCTGGGAAAACTAGGTTCCAGTCTTAATAACATACTTATTTCTGTTACAAATCCAAAATTTTATTTGACTCTCCAAAATTTAAGTTCAGAGACACTTATTTAAAGCAATAGATAAAAACGCCACAACTTAAGAATTCAGGTGTTGATATTTCCCAAGTGTTTGAGACTCAAAAATTTCACACCAAGGAAGAAATTGTGGGTTAAAGTACTGAGTGATTGTACTTAGGTCATATGGTAATTCATTCTTGGGATCCCAGATCATTGTGTATCTCCAGAGAGATGTAGGAGATGAGGCAATAGGACAAGATTTATACACTCAAGGGGGCTAATAGGAGACTTATCCAAAACGGGGGGGGGGGCAGGGCGCAGGATTAATTTCCCAGTATTGCTCTGCTCTGGCACTTGGTTTCCTTACCTGATCCCAAATCTTGTAGATAAGGAATAACAGGAGGGCTCATAAATGCAGAAAACCTCATTGCCTTAATAGTGAAGGGAGAAATGAGGACATATTTGGCTGGAAAATTTTTTTTAAATTTTTGTGCTCTCGATCAGAGTTATACAAACCCAGGGACATCAATAACCTTGTACAGAGTTGGTCTCTGGAGTCACCTCTGACATCGAACATGAGAGAATGAGACTCCCTAGAAATAAACAAAACCAAGCGCTATGCCATACACCTAATGTCAGGGCAACCAAAAGTCATGAATGGGCTGGCACCTTATGGAGGTAGAGAAAAAAAGTACCCCAGAGCTTAACTTCTGGGACCATGAATTACTTTCTGGTGTGTAAGGAATGCACATTCCTGGAAGCACCCTCTGTAGTGAGTTTGGACACTTGAACCATCTCCAGAATTTGCAGGTTCAAAGCAGGGGCTGTGTCTGTTGAGTGGTAGTGTTGCTGCTGTAACAAATCACCACAAATGCAGCAGCTTAAAATTACATGAATTTATTATCTTATAGTGCTTCAGGTCAAAAGTCTAAAGTGGGTTGGTGGGCCTGTGTTTCTTCTGGAAACTCTAGGAAAGAATCCATTTCCTTGTTTTTTCCTGTTTCTGGAGGCTGCATGTATTCAATAATTTGTGGTCTTTTACCTCTACCTTTAAAGACAGCAACAGAGGTTAGAATTCTCACATTGAATCATTCTGACCTTTACCTCTCTTATAATATCTTCTTCTCTGGTTCTAATTTTCCTGCCTCCACCTTATAAAGACCTTTATGGATATATTAGGTCCACTCATGCAATGTAAGATAATCTCCCCATGTCAAGATTCTTAATTACATATACAAAGTCTTTTTTGCCATTAAGGCAACATATCCATATGTTGTGAAGATTCTTAGAGAGATATCTTTGGGTCGGGGGTGGGAGGGAAGCATTATTCTACTTACCACAGAGGGCCATAATAGGGAAAGAGACTAGAATTTTTGAGGACTTTTTTTGAAAAATTCCATTATCCATGAAGGCCTGAGCTAAAAGTAGCCTATTGTTTTCCTGTGGTCACAAAGAAATGTGTGCATTTTATTAGAGGCCAAGGGACAGTTCAGGGGCATGTGGCAGCTGCCACCTCGCCACTGCCTTGAGAAACAAGATCTGTTTTTCTCCTCTATTGGAGGAGTCTGGAGATAGGCTGATTATTACTCATGTTTAGGGCACATGGCAGTTACTCAGTGTGGGAAGGAATTAGGGCTGAAAATGACAGGAGGTGGTAATTTCCTTCTTACTCTGCTTTAGGTAATTTACATTTGTCACAGGCTAATTTACCAAGCTGTTGATTGCTGTCTCCGACTCATTGCCAGAGGAGACTCCAAGGGGAAGAAAGCTAATTTTGCCCTCCTCTTTTTAAAGAAGTGTTGGGCTTTTGGTTTCAGGGATTGTAAATGGCTTTTATGTTTTATGTTCCAGAAAAAGTTATTAAACACTTGTTATACATTTTGATCCAACCTCTCATGTGAAGGAGAATGTAGCTGGAAATTCTGGAAAGGGAGGAGAAGAAGTCTGGCATGAGATATTGGTGTGTTGTTCAAGGTCAGCACTGCAAAATGAAAGTGGGGATGATTTCCTCCAGAATCACTGTGGAAGTGCCCCAGGAGGCAGCTGGAATTCTGACAGGGTCAGCTGATGTGCTTGCCACAGGGACTGAACACCAAGTACATTTATATCTCCTAGACTGCCCTAGAAGTTGCTAAGAAGCCCTTCATTTTGAGAAATTGTTTGGATGTTAGTAACAAAAAACCACAATTCACCTGAATTAAACAATACATGTGAGTGCATTGACTCATGCAAATGACAAATCTGGGATGGGAGCTGCAAGCAGGTGGCTGGGATGATGGCTATACTCTTACAGGTGATGGAAAGGGAGTCAGATTCGAATCTTGAAAGCCTGAGATGTAACAAGCAGGCTGCCAATCTTCCTTTCCCCTACCCTTTTGGTAATATCACAGACTTGGAAACAGAAAAATATTTTTTTTCTTTTTGAGTTGTAGGAGAATCATTATTTATTTTAATTTCAGAGTATGAGGGGGATACAAACGCTTTAGTTACATAAATTGCCTCTGTACCACCCAAGTCAGAGCTACTAGTGTACCCATCCCCAAGACAGCCCACAGCACATCCCCTCCCTTCCCTCTCCCACCTTTCCTACACCTATGAATGTTACTTCCCATATGTGCACATAAGTGTTGACTGATTAGTACCAATTTAATGGTGGGTACATGTGGTGTTTGTTTTTCCATTCTTGTGATACTACATTAGAAGAATGGGCTCCAGCTCTATCCAGGATAATACAATAGGTAGCTCACCATATTTTTATAGCTAAGTAGTACTCCATGGTATACACAGACCACATTTTATTAATCCATTCATGTATTGATGGCCACTTGGGTTGTTTCCACACCCTTGCAATTGTGAATTGCACTGCTATAAACATTTGACTGTAGATATCTTTTTTATAGAATGTCTCCTTTTTTCCTTTGGGTAGATACCCAGTAGAGGGATTGTTATATCAAATGGCAATTTTACTTTTAGATCTTTGAGGTATCTCCATACTATTTTCCCTAGAGATTGTACTAGTTTGCAATCCCACCAACAGTGTCTGAGTGTTCCTAACTCTCCACATCCATGACAACATTTGTCGTTTTGGGACTTTTTGAGAAAAGCCATTCTCACTGAAGTTAAGTGATAGCTCATTGTGGTTCTGATTTGTAGTTCTCCGATGATTAGAGATGTTGAGCATTTTTTCATATATTTGTTGTCCATTAGTCTATCTTCTTTTGAAAAGTTTCTCTTCATGTCCTTTGCCCACATTTTAATGGAGTTGTTTGGTTTTTTCTTGCTGATTTTCCTGACGTCTATATAGATTCTCTTAATAGTTATCAGCCCTTTATTGGATGTATAGCATGCAAATATTTTCTCCCATTCTACAGGTTATCTATTTGCACGAATGACAGTTTCCTTGGCTGTACAGAAGCTTTTTAATTTGGATTAGGTTTGGCTGCTTTGTGGCCTTTTCTAGATCAGGCAGACTCCATATCCACACACCTGGATGATAGTTGTTCCATCTGGTTCATGAATTTCTGAGAGCTCAGCTCTTCCTCACATGTGTTCCTTTTTATGGCTTAGAGATCACAAGCCATTCTCCAGACATTCTCTCAGGTCATGAGGGGCAGAGCCTGACCCCAGGTCTCTCTGTCATATCTCAATAAAGCCCAATTCTTTCTCAGAACCCAATTTCCTGTAGATCTTTGAAGCTATTTTGCTTGGAAAAGTAGGAGTAAGGAGTGAAGTGGAAAATTAGAAAACTCTCTATTTATAAACTTATATGGAAATATAAATTGTGAATAGTTATTTGTTAAATGCTATTAAAATTTAAAATATACTGTTCAATTTTAAGAGTGCAATAGCACATACAAATAAAGATACACATACAATGTTATCTATTATAGCATCATTCATAATAGAATAATGTAAAAATGAGTTGAATATCTATTGGCATAACCATATAGTAGAATGCTATAGAATTATTAAATACAATATACTCACTGTTGAGTTTTCTGTGATACAGTTTTTCAAGAAACATAAAAGACTGCAAATTAAACCATATGGCATTATTCTATTTCCTTAAAAAAAACCTTATGTGTTTTTGTGTGGCTACATGTAAATACAGAAAATACCTATATGAACAGAGAGAAAGAGATGTCTGCATGGATTTACAATAAAGGTGATAATTATACCCACCAAATGTTTAATAATGGTTGCAAATAAAAATAAATTTATTCAGATTTTACTTAATTAAAAATTAATAGTGGACTTATGGGGGTTTTTTTATTGTCATTTGATGAGAAAAAATGGCAGCTGAATTTAGAGCATAACCCTCATATCTGAACCACAGCAACCTAAGCATGGACATAGTGATGCTAAAAATAATAAATCACATCTCCTTGAAAGCTTCTCCTATGGGAGTGACCAGGTGTCTGTGTGTGTGTATTCAGTATATATACACTAGGAAGAAGATTTATCTTTGACTGAGTGCTATCTTCTAGCTTTTTCTTTTTCCATTTTGTCTGATTTTGCTATGTTTTTTCTCCCAAGGCTGAACATGAGACTTGGACGACAGCTGCTGCTTTTCAGTATGAGATGTTTGACTTGCTCCCTGGTCTGCCAACATTGCCCCCTGCTGTCCCCATGGATGTCCCCCTGACCCTAATCCAAGCACTACCATTCTTTTTCTGATCCTGTGAAACTTCTAGAATCATCAACTTGGTGCTTTGCTATCTGGAGTTCTTAGTGCCATCCTTATTCTATGTCCTGGGCTATAAGTGAGGAAAATGTTTATTTTCTCTTTTATGTTACATTCTTCTAGAATAGGTGCCAAACTTTAATGTTCTGAGGTTTTACAGATATTTACCAACAGCCTGTTCTTTTTCTGTATTTTAAACATAAGCCCATCTGAGTGCCAAACTGGGCAAAGTTGTCCCACAAACAATAGAATATACTCAGAACAACCATTCTTTCCCTTGGAATAACTTCTCCCAGAAGTCTCTTTGATTCCTCATGCAAAATATATTAACAATAAAAAAATCCACTAATATTATGGAAGAATTATTAGGCATCAGGTATTGTTATAAGTACTTTACATATGTTCACTCATTTAATCCTCTTGACACCTTGAGATTTGTAGTATAATGTATCATTTTAGTTGTGTTGAAAATGTGTAACATGTTTCACCCAACTCTATAGAATTATTTTAATACATGCTTTACTAACATTTCTAAGCGTTGTCCTCAAACTCCTAAGTTAAAATTTAAAGCTGTAGACCAAGTTGAGTGAAAATATCAGTTATTTTATCTACCAAAGGTTTGCAATGAAAACTATAGTTGTTTCAAAACAAAACACTATTTTGATATCAATGTATACAATAAGGTAAGCTAAATTCATAATGTAAGAAAAAAGGCAAATGCAGAAGACCATAGAAAAACAGTCTGAGTAAAGTATAAATTGAAGTGGGAGTTGCTTATGAAGATGCATACTGCCAAGTTCTCTCCTGTGATCTGTGAAGTCAACTTCATGATTTTCAGTTAGTTACTCATACCTATTCTTTCTTTCCTACATCCAATTCACTGTCTAAACCCTAATTTACTCCCACTGTTATCCACTCCTTCTGCTCTATTAATTTCAAAGCTGCTGTAAGTGTCCAAGGACACTTAAGTTGGCTTTGTTCCAAAAATGTCTTTCCCCTTCCTATGGAAAAAAATGTTTCTTATTCTTTCAATCTATTTCAGTTTATTTCTGGCTCCCAATAAACTAGTGATACCTAAGAACTTAAAAAAAATCCGTTAAAAGTACTCTAATATCTTTTCTTTGAACATAACTTCTACCTCTTTCATTACTGCATTCTAACTTGCCAGGATCTTGTCTTCCTTTCATTCATTTACTCTTTTCATCAACTTTGGTAAATTTTTTTCTACTAAATTTTCATTCTAAAGCCAAACACATCAATAATGGATTTAAGTAATAACGTCCCTATTTCCAATAAAAGGACTAATTTTTTGTTTACCTAGTTAATGGATTTTGCATATATTAATTGAATTCTAATTTTAATAGTTCAAGTATTTGTTGAGATTATAGAGAGAATCAATATGCAATTCCTGTCCTTGATAAAGTCAAAAGATATATTCAAAAACAAACGTGTTAAAATTATTACTATAGAATATCCTATGTTTCATGATAATTTTATGTGCTAAAATGTTTTTGAATTAGAGTAGATTGAATTATTTGTTTTTCTTCTACCAGACTCAGGGAAAGCTTCATAGAATAGGGACCATCTGGTATAACATTTGAGGAATAAGTAAAAATTCATCGGGTTACAAAAAAATGTACAAAGGAATAGGAAGAAAACAAAACTAGAAACTAGATAACAAATATCAAATCATAGAAAAACAACACGAATAAACGCATGTACTCTTGAGAGAAGGGCTCAGAGATTAAAGCACATTAACTGCCATGCTGATGAGTATGTATATTATCCAGCAAGAAATGAGAATATTAAAGGTTTTAAATGCAAGCTGTGTCTGTGCTGTTGACAGTTTTTAACCACAGCAGCCTCTACTGAATAGCTGTGTGTCATAAAGAAGCACATGGATACTAGAAAAAACTTAAACATTTTTCTATATCAATGACCTCTATCGAACTATCTGAAATTCGCTCTGCTCTTTTGAATTAAAACCTTGAGGACTATAGAAAAGAATAACATATTAAGTTATCCACAGCTAATGACAGAAATTAATAAATCAGAATAGATATTTGGGGAAAAAACACTTGAATGAAAAGAACATAGAAGATCTTATTTTCAGTGAAAAGAAAAAAAAACATATACATATATATATATATAACAGAAAATGTTATAATATTTAGATGAGCATGTAGAAAGAAAGTACTATACTCATGTCCAGGCCAGGAATACCGGCTTTAGGCAACTGGAAATAGTGCATTTATCTGAAGTAGTGGACAATGTATCAGTCATTGTCTTAAGAGAAAAACAATGACATGCTTAAAATGGCATAAATAAAAATAATTTAATAAAAGGGATATGAACTGCTATGGTTTGAATGTTTTCGTCCTCTCCAGAATTCATTTTGAAATCTAATCCCTAATGCAGTAGCATTGGGAGATGTGGGCTTTGGAAGGTGAATAAGTCGTGAGGGCTCTACCCTCATGAATGGGTCAAGAGCCCTTATAAAAGAGCTTGACTGACTGAGGGAGTTGGATTCTGACACAGTGCTCCTCCCCTCCCGAGGATGCAATATCAAGGTACCATCCTGGAAACAGAGACCAGAGGCTCACTAGACACAGAATTCTCTGACACCTTGATTTTAAACTTTCCAGCTTCCAGAACCATGATAAATAAACTTGTCAATTACCCAGTCTCAAGTATTCTGTTATAGCAGTGCAAAATGAACTGATGCATGAACCTAGATGTTAAAGGCATAAATAGCAAGTGAAGAAAATTGATGGCAGCTGGAGGAATGATGTCGCTAGAGCTCAGAGAGAGCAAGAGCCATGGGAGAGGGGCTGCAGCAGGACCTGGAGCTGGGGAATGCACCCTCAGTGGTGCAGCAGGGAGGGAGCTGGGCAGTGGAGTGAGTGTAAACACGTGATCTCTTTTCCTTCCCACATTCTGAGCTCCTGCCCATGTTTCCTGTTGGCAAAATCCATCTAAGAATTGAGAACAAGAGAACCTGGGTGACCAGTCTACAGAGGTCAACTTTCAGGAACATGAATCAGGGCAGAGAAGGTTGGGGAAAGACCTGGAGAGGCAAATGGAGAAGCAGCAGCAAAAAGAGGAGAAAAAGAGCACAGTGATAGTGGGGACATGAAGAAGGGATGAGGGCTACCACAAACAAGTCTTGATAACTCTGGGCACTTGGTACAGGCTGGAAAGAAGCTGAATGTAGGTGGGAAAGGAGAAAGTAGTTCTCTTTTTTGAGATTTATGGAACATAAATAAACACCAAGGCAGCTCTCAGAATCAGGATCTCTCAGCACTTGTACATGTCTCCTAATTTCTCATTTATTCTATGGCATTGCATTGAGATGCAGCAGAGTCGTCCCTCAATATCCATGAAGGGATCTCAACACTTGGAATGCAGGCCTTTACCAAGATGAATAGGAAAGCATCAGACCTCCCATGGTATAGTCACGAGTCAGAATAAAATAGCAATGTGATGTGGTATAACCATTATTGTAATTCTATTCTTCCAGCTCAATTTGTTGGTAAAGGGTGGAGAATCTAGCCCTTCCTTTGACATGATTGGAAAGAGTCATGTCCAAACTTTACAATTCATTAAGATTTGCCTTGACCAGATTACATGAAGCTTTGAAGGAAGCCCACAACTTCTCAAGGGGGCCAACCAGCAAGGGGTCAGTCTTGAACAAGTTAAGCCCTCTCTCTCGAATAGGCATTGTCTGAGCCTTCATTCCATAGATAGGTTTTGGCTCAAACACATCCTGGAAGTGTCAGTTACATGGCTTCCTCTTCCTTATTCTTCTGCACTGTTATCTTTCTCTCTATATTGTGAGATATATGCATATCCTGTGTGAATGCTTGCCAAAAAGTGCTCTTCTCTGAGATAGCCATCTAATCAATGACCTAGCATACCTTCCACAACATAGATTACAGTCTTTTTTTCCCTAGCCATGACGGTACTTACTGTAACTTCTTATGAACTGAGTTTCAAAGATTGCAAGATGAAATGCCTAATAGGCTCAGTTACATGGACTTCCCCTTCAAAGAGCCCAGGCTAACCATCATACTTATTTTCTTTCACCAAAAGAGCCCAAGCTCACCATCATGTTGATGGCAGATTGACTGCTAAACCCCTTCTCTAATGGATAGATAGAACAGCAATTACTATTAGCCATAATATACATAATAATGATTAATATTTACCTTCTTTCACTGTCGAGCTTTTGGCTGCATCATCATCCATAGACTTTCTGAATACTTTATTTAGAGTCATAGTATCCCACATGGCATTGCTTCTCAAGAAGAAAATTCTGTTCAGGTTAATTAATTAAGGTAATGTGCCGAATCTGAAGGGTTTCATTGGTTTTACCATGTTTTCCAGAACCTGAAAACAGCTATGCTTATTGAATAAATGGAATGGTCTACTGAACACCAACTTTCAGTGTTATGTGTTAAAAATAAAATCTTGTGAGATTGAGATATGATCCAACAGGATACAATATATACTTTGAACAAGTAACCATTAATTATATGGTACTATTCATAAAATTGTTAGAATTTTTCACTATTGGACCTAGTGAACCACTCACAAATGTCTACTTCATTTCTGTGTTGGACTTCAATGTTTTAAAGTTCTTTGCATCTAAGGGAGAAAAGCTTCTACCAGGGATCATGAAATTATGTCCATTAAATTCCATGTTACAATGCTATTCTGCCATCTTAGGGTCTTTATGCCACTGAACAGGAAAAAATTGAAGATTTTGTACCAACAGTGGTCAATCCTACTTCTCAAGAGGAAAGAGTTACTGCTATACATGGGCAAGAAGGCATGTGTCTGGAAACACAGGGATGCTCTAGACCACTCCCTACTATTCCCATGTCCAGCAAACCCTTACAAGAAGAAACTCAGAGAACTCCAAGTTAACCAGGGATGAAGATCTAATAACACCTTTAGATAAAGAATCTTAACTTATGTGCAAGGTGAGGAATATGTAGTAGAGAAAGAAAGTCATAAATATAAACAATAGCCAAGTAAGGACTTGTTGAACCAGGAACTATTGTAGTTAACACACATCCTCCCCTAATTGCTCTATTTATGTGTACTTAACTATTCTCCTCTCTCAATTTTCTTTCTCTGAAATATAAGCTGTGTCATTCACAGTTCAGTAAACTTAGTCCATATATCATAAACTCTCAAGACAAGATAGAGTATGAACTAGAGGAAAGATAAAAACAACCAGACATGAAAGCAGTGACTTGATAAGACATAGGTTTCCACTTTTGGGAAAAGAGTTAGCACATTATTACATTATGCATGTATAGTTGTTTAGCTGGGGCATGATGTTTATGCTATTTTATTGTCTAGAGAAATGTGCATATAAATATTGAGGAGCCAAAGTTGTCAGCTGTAGACTTCACTGAAAAATGTCTCATTTAATACCACTGAACCCCTCCAGATATGACAAATGCAACATTTCTTAAATTTCTTTGCATCCAGAATTTCACATGTTCTTTAGCATGCCCCAAGCAAATATTTCTGCAACACTATCCACACAAGGCTTGGAAGTAGAGTTGACACTCTTCTTATCATCAAAATCTTCAAAATTCAAGTGATGGGGTATTTTTTTTCTTTTTTTCTTTCTTTCATTCTTTTTTGTTTTGTTTTGTTTTGTTTTGAGACAGAATCTCTATCTGTCACTTGGGCTAGAGTGCAATGGCACAATCATAGTTCATTGCAACCTCAGGCTCCTGGGCTCAAGTGATCCTCCTGCATCAGCATCCTGAGTAGCTGAGACTATAGACACATGCCATTATTTATTTATTTGGTAGAGACAGAGTCTCATTGTGTTGCCCAGGCTTGTCTCAAACTCTTGGGCTCAAGTGATCCTCCCCCCTTGCCCTCCCAAAATGCTGGGATTACAGGCATCAGCCCTGGCTCCCAGCCAATAGAAGTATTTTTATGGCCATTGGGATGTACTACTGGTTCCTACTTTTATTGATTGGCAATAGAATAGAATTTGTGAGAACAATCCCATGATGTGGGTAGCCATTCTGCTGGCTGCATGTTCTCTAAATTTAATTTCTGCATATCCCCAAAATTCTGTGAGATACCTTATACTTTATAGATTATACATTAGACATGAGATAGCCCAGTTATATGTAACAAAAGTATAAAGAAACACATGGAAACAATAATCACAGAACAAAAAATATAGGCTACTTTGAGGAATGGAGGAAAAGAAATGTGATAAGAAATATAATATTTGAACAACACCAGAATGAAGTATAAGAACAAACCTAGTAAGCACAGAGCATGTCAGGAAGAAGAAACAGTAGAGATCAAAGATGCCAGGAATCATGGTTTAAAAACAATATTGAAGCCCATGTGGCTGGCATGTACCATGGAACTAGGAAGCAAAGCCAAAACAATAATGCCAGAGAATGTTATAACAAAGCCTTTTAAACTTATGCATAGCATGATGAAAATCCACTTGATTGTTTTGAACAGAGGATCCTCTTGGTCTGACACTTTTTTTCACTGATTACCTTGCCATGGTGTGGAGAATATTACAGGAACGCTTTGGAAGGCAGTTGCAGTGTTCCAAACTAGGGAAGATGGAGGTGAGAGATGGCTATGGAGATGGTGAGAGGTTAGTAGACTCTCACATATTTTGCAGATATTTCTCATAGAAAATGACAATCAAACTAATAGGAAAGAAATGGTTTGGTTAAAATGCAGGATTGGGATATTGAGATATTCTCTACTTCAGGGAAGGATAAAATTTAAACTAAAGCAAATTATAGATAAAGATTAAAAATATAAAACATAAAATCATTTTAAAACACTGAAAGAAATATGGGTGCATTAACAAATTGACTTGGGGTTACAAAGAAACTTCCTGAGCAGACAGACTTTATAATAAATAAAAGATCATCACAAAGAAATTTAAAACTTTTTATATCAAAAATATTGTAAAGAGGCAAATACCAAACTTGTGAAAACATCTGCAATACCCAAATGTTATTGGAATCTTATGTTCCTGGTTATAGAAATAAGGTCTAATTTACCTGTTCAATCCCCCACTGTAACAATTGCTACCCTTTAATGATTATTATATTGATCTGGCCATTCTTTTTCTCTGTCCACTCTATTTCCCTACTGCTATGTTACTCCTTATCTAGCTAAAAAAAACATGCTCTATTATTACAATTATTACTTCATAACTTTAGAAAATCCAACCAATTACATGTCTTAAATTAAGCAGCTGAGCATTTCCAGAAAAAATTGCACATACATTAGGATAGGTATAGCTAATATTCATCACCCACAATAAATAATAATTTAACAGTATGTACCACTGCATAGCTTGTTTTCCAATTAGCAATGTATTGTCAACATTTAAGTTAATAAATTCCAGTATATAGATTTGGGCAGTATAAATCAATTAATAAATCCACTATCTTAACCATATATATTTTTTTTCATCATATACGACCTGAAGATTAACCATATATTTTGATTCCAATGTTGAGCAACTATAAAGAGGAATTCAAAGAGCAGTCATATATCTCTAAGTATTCCTTCAGAAAAAATATTAAAAAGTATGGAAATATGAGTCGAGGGATATAAAGATTTTAAGGCTTCTTATGTATATTTCACAATTCATTCCATTCCACAGAGGTGAATGAGAGTTCCTATATTACTTTTTGATGACTTTCTAATTTTTAGATTAAAAATGCTGTTATCTCATTACATTACCTCAATTACAAGTTAGGTTTAATATTTATTATGTATATTAGTTATAATATTTTAGTTTTATAGTCTTTAGTTAACTAACTTTGCCTTATTTCTATTGCTATGTTTACTTCAATGATAAAGATGAGAATTTTCAAATATTGAGATTAAAAACACTGAGAGATGATATTATAAGGGATTTTTTCTCAAAAAAATTCTCTATTTTACACATACTTCTGCCAAAAATATCTTACTTATAATTAGGAAAAAAATGCTATTTCAAAAGAAATTCAGTTTTGCTTTCCTATATAGAGAAAACATCATTTAGCCATTTAGTTTTTGGTGTTGATATCATTAAACAATTTGGAAGACAAATAGAAAAAATAACCATTTAAAAAAGAAAATGATTCCTAAAACACAGTGAAAGTTTTAGTATATTCTATAAAATATGATCCCTGTACAAAATTGTGTACACACATGTCTTGCATAAATTGAAATATGGTTGTCATAAAGAGATTGGTATTAAAGAAGTCAAAGTAGGCCAGGCACAGTGACTCATGTCTGTAATCCCAGCACTTTGGGAGGCAGGAGGATTACTTGGGTCCAGGAGTTTGAGACCAGCTTGGGCAACATAGTGAGACCCAGTTTCTACAGAAAATAAAAAAAATTAACCAGGCATGGTGGCATGCACCTATAGTCCCAGATACTCGGGAAGTTGATGCAAGTGGATTGCTTGAGCCCAGGAGTTTGAGGTTACAGTGAGTTATGACCACAACACTGTACTCCAGCCTGGGCGACAGAGCAAGATCTTAAAATAAACAAACAAACAAATAAATAAAAAATAAAAGTAAGTTTATCTATTACTTTGCATATATTAATATATATGTGTGTGTATGTGAGTGTGTGTATATATATATATATATGGCTTGATTAAATGCCAAGGGACTAAGAATCATATGAATAAAAATGAATCCATATTAGGAAGTTCACAAAGCAAGTAAGAAAAAATATAGTGCTGAGCCTCAACCTGGAATTGCAAAAAAGTAAAAGGGGAATGTGTACCTGTGTACTTTCCACCTCTGGTCAGGGTCTACTTTTAGTAATGTCATATAGTTCTTGGAAACGGTCTATCAGGATTATGCATCAAAATTCCTCCATGTGTTATTTCACTGTTATTTGAGGTAGAGCGAGAGCTCATTTTTCTAAATGAAGTATTGCAAGAATGGAAAAACAAGTACCACATGTACTCATCATTAAATTGGTCCCAATTGACCAACACTTATGTGCACATATGGGAAGTAACTTTCTTAGGGGTTCTGGCAGGTGGGAGGGGGGAGGAGTGGATGGGTAAATTCACACCTAATTGATGCGGTGCAAACTCTCTGGGGGATGGGCATGCTTGTAGTTCTGACTCAGGTGGTGCAAAGGCAACTTATGTAACCAAAGCCTTTGTACCCCCATAATATTCTGAAATTAAAAAAAAGAAAGAATGAGGCAAAAGTAAATGGAATGGTAATCTCAAAGTCACTGACTAGCTGTGTCAATGCAAGATTAGTTCTTGGGTATCCTAATTTTCAATTTGATACCCTTTGTTTTTTAATACAGGTGAAGTCACAGAAGTGAATGAGAATATGAGAATACCAAGTAGAGAGTGATAAGTGGGTGAAGAATCCTAAAAGCCATATCTTTAGGAAAGTACACATACTGGGAGGAAGAAAGTAATGTCCTAACTCATGGACTAATATATAATAGTTTCATAAAAATCTAAGGAAGAAAAGTTTCAAGAAGGAGTATGAAATTAATTGTATAAAATATTTCAGAAAACTAGAGCAAGAGAAAAACTGAGAAAATTATGTAACACTTTGGGATGTAGAACTAGATAAAATTTGTAGTTGACATAGGAGAATACATAAGGTGGCAAAGCAAAATTTCAGAAGAAGATGGGTAAAACCAGACAGGAAGTGGAGATCATATACACTAATACAGAATATCATTTATAGAACACAATGGTAACTAATAGCCAATGGCGCTTGGAGGAAGAGTCAAGCAAAGAAAATAAACACACTAGGAATTTGTCCTGATATAATCCAGATATTAAATATATGCAGCATTCAATAAATGCATACATTCAATGAATATATGCAATATATGCATCCATGCCATAGATGTCTAATGGGAGTTTAACTTGCATAATATATTAGCAAGATGAAGAATGTGACATTTTACATTTTTCATGGTGATGATGAGAGTGAATATAACATAATCTATCTTTATATATAATATTAAATAAAGAAAGACTTTTTCTAGTTTTATTAATGAGTTATATGAATATATTTGTAGACAGAAGTAGAAGAGTAAGTATACATGGGAAATAAATAAGCATGCAGGGGGAGTTAACTATCAGTGCAAAGATTTAGCAAAAGCAAAAGATAATTGAATCAAAAACATTGCAAATATTAAGAGAGTGAGTGATTATGAAGTCCAATAAGCATCAATAAAAAATGAGATGAGGCTAGGAGGAAAGGAAATCTTAACTAAAATTTAACAGTATAATTCAGAAAGCTATTCATTATTGTTGAATAATTAAAACTATTATAAATGAAATATATCATAGAAAATTATAAAAAGTCTTATATAAAAAGTGATGTCTATATATTCAATAATTAAGAATAAATGTTGTAATGATAGATAGATAATTCAATCATATCTATGTTAGCAAACTATTGCTATATTTATTAAGATAATCAAGAAATACTTGCTTATTAAAAGTTGCCTTTTTCCTTTCTTTGTTATAAATCAATTGCCTATATATTTCAAGTATATTACACAAAGTATTTTTACTATTTTACAACATAATCTGATATTTCCATATTTATACTTGTTCAGGTATCTCCAAAGCTCTTAAATTATCTAACCTGCCTAAGACCTACAATGCTGTTCATATTATCTAAATTTATCTAGGAATAGCCAGATATATATGGTCATAACATAGTCCTTTCATTTACAAATGAGGACTACATTCAGCAATACAATTTATTCTCTAATACATAAATGATGATAAAATAGATTGAATTAATTTCAGCCATGCATAGTCACATCATGTTTCATCAGAGTAAAATAAAAAGTAAATTTCTATCATGTCAGACTTTTAAAAAGGAACAATATAAGTCACTTTGATCTGTCCCAGGCGTACTTTCAGTCAATGAGTACAGAGGATATTATACCCATTATAAAAAAGAATTAACTTTTCCTAGACCTGCCTGGTGTTTATTATGTGAATTAGAGCTCTAATGTACTATTCACTGCTTTCCTGAAAAGAATTCATTTTAAATTAACATATTACACTCCTGTCATCTTCTTAGATCAATTTTCTCCTAGTGTAATTTATTTTATTTTTGTTTATGGACTACCATTAATAGACTGAATTGTTGTTCTGAAGTGAAGTGATGCACACAGTAATTCAAATGAATATTTCATTTTTTTCACATAAATTTAAAAAATTTCATTTAATGATAGCAAATTTTTGTCATGAGATAATAAAAGATTACAGAGTCTTTGCCACTAACAGAACCCAATGCATGTTTGTATATATTTTGAGACAGAGAAGATCAGCTTAATAAAATAAACTTTATAAAAGCAAAAATATTCTTTTTCTTTTTTAAACAAATATGCTTTATTTTTAAAGCTTGTATTTATGCTATCTTGCCCATAATTTTAGACCAATTTACTAAATCTGCAAGACCTCCTAGCCTGTCAAAAAGATGAGATATAAGTTTTTGCAGTCATTTTTGAGATCTGCTTGCAGTGTATTTTATTAAAAGACTGAAGGCCCCCATTCAAGAATGTGGTTTGCGGTGGAGTTTAATTTGTACCACGGAGCAAAGATCATACAGAGGAGTTCATTAATGCATTTACTCTGGGATGAGATCAATCTCTATATTTCACCGTATTGATTTGATAGCTCATTGGTGCTCCCCTCCTTGAACTGGGTAGCTCACCTGTGAATGCCTCCCCAGGGCAAAAAGTGGATCTCTTTATATCATCATTTAGGTGGTCCTTTGTTTCCTAGTGTTAGGATCTTGTATTAATACCTGTTTATCGGTTATTCAGAAAAAAGATTTTAAAATAAATAAGTTGGTTTGCTACTACGGGTACTATTGTTTTTTTCTGTAGTTTTAATAAATCATATACATTCAAAATATAGATTAGATTTATCTAAATACAGACAGATGGCTTATTTAAAGTGAGCATATTGATATAACTAAAATATAGTTTATTGCTTAAATAAAACATATATATGCTCAATATAATTTTTAGGACTCGGGAGTTTCCTCTCTGATCCTTTTTGTCAAAACTCTCTGCCACTCGTGTATATATGAGATCATTTAATTGCAGAAACACTGAGGAAGTAGTGGCTTAGAATCCAGCTTGGAAAACATTTATATGAGCTTTGTGTACTTTTTCCTTGAAGTAATGTGCCATGTGAATTCTATAAATGACGTAGAAACAAGCCAACAAGCAAAACATTGCCCATTTTTAAAAAATCTGTAGATTCCCAACTCAAACTGGATACAAGCACACTCAGAGTCTTTCTAACTCTCAGACATGGTTTCCAAGAGAAACTGTGAATATTGAGAAAACAGCAGCCTCCACACTTTCCAAGCCTCAATATTTTCATTAAATTTAGTTACAAGCTCGTTGAGAAGTGTTTCTTCTTCATCCTTCAATTCCTTCCAATGCAAGCACAACAGGCGGCTTTGTACTCTATAGACTTCTCCTAGACTTCATTTTCCAAGTTTTTAAACCAAACTTGGCCTTGAGAAAGAGTGTGAAACTTGAGTCTGAGGCAAATAAGTACATCTAGGCCAAACTTTTGCAAAATGGAATCAAACCTCATTCTTTGTATGGGTATTTTTAAAATAGACATCTATGATATATCACTTTGAATGTCAAAATATGACTGTTTTTCAGACCAAAAATAGCTTTTTCCTTAGATGGATTAAGAGTTAGATTTACTTGTCACCAAAAAGAACTTCCAGAAGGAGTAGTGTTCTTCTAAAGCCCTCATAGACACAAAACAACATAATAATATATTAAATACAACATGAAGACTGGACAGCTTAGTAAGATTTCATATCTCAGGATACACTTCTGTCCCCCAACTTTGTAAAGGCAGACGGTCACAATAAGAAAGAGGATATAGTTCCTCAAACAGGTTCTGTCTGAGCATCTTTTCCTTTTTTTGTTTGTTTTTGTTTTTCTTTTTTGAGACAGAGTCTTGCTCTATTGCCTGGGCTAGAGTGCAGTGGTGTCATCATAGCTCACAGCAACCTCAAACTCTTGGGCCCAAGTTATCTTCCTGCCACAGTCTCCTGAGTAGCTGGGACTATAGCCACCATGCCTGGCTAATTTTTCTATTTTTTGTAGATAAGGGATCTCAGTATGTTGCTCAAGCTGATCTCAAACTCCTGGCCTTAAGTGATCCTCCTGCCTGAGCCCCCTAAAGCACTAGGACTACAGGTGTGAACCACCATACCCTGTATTTATTTATTTGAAATGAGTTCTTGCTATGTTTCCCTGGCTGGAGTACAGGCAGCGGCTATTCACATGCATGATCACAGCACACTGCAACCTCAAACTTCTGGCCTCAAGTGATCTTCCCACCTCAGCCTTCCAAGTATCTGGGACTACAGATGTGTGCTACCATACCCAGCTGAGCTCCTTTTGAGCAATTGAAATAGCAATGAGATGCCAGGAGCCCTCAACCTGAAGCACCATGTTCAAGCCACTAGTAAGAAATGCTCATACAGTTCAAAGCTGAATGGGACATCAGGGAGCTAGCATAGAACAATGCTGCGAGAATGTAACTGACTGACCACATGGCTAGATGTCTAGATGTGTACTGGTGGCATATTGTTAGATACCCTCTCCTATAAGTGAGTTATGATTTTTTTCTATTAATAGTGTTTGTTTTTATTTTCCCATAAATTTATGGGATACATGTACAATTTTGTTACAGGTATAGATTGTACAGTGGTCAAATCAGGGCTTTTGGAGTATCCATAACCCAAATAATGTACAGCATATCCATTCACTAATTTCTCATCATCCACCTCCCTTCTTCCTCCTTACTCATTCAAGTTTCCATTGTCTAACATTATACCCTCTATGCCCACATGCACACACAGTTTTTAGTACCCACTTATGAGTGAGATCCTGTAATATCTGACTTTCTGTGCCTGGCTTATTTCACTCAAGATAATGGCTTTCAGTTCTATCCATGTTGCTGCAAAACACATGATTTCATTATTTTCTATGGCTCAATAGTATTCCATTCTGTAAATAGACCACATTTTCTTCATCCATTCATTCCTTGAAGGACACCAAGGTTGAATTCCATATCTTTTCTCCAGTGAATAGTGCTGTAATAAACATACAAGTGTGAGTATGTTTTTGATATATCGATTTCTTTTTCCTTGGGTAATACTTATTAGTGGAATTGTTAGATTGAATGGTAGTTCTATTTTTAGTTCTTTAGGAAATATTCATACTGTTTTCCATAGAGGTTGTACTAATTTACATTCCTACTAACAGTGTATAAGAGTTTCCTTTTCTCCACATCCTCACCAACATGTGTTATTTTTTGTCTTTTTAATAATAGCCATTCTGACTGGGGTAAGATGGTATCTCCTTGTGGTTTTAATTTGTATTTCTCTGAAGATTAGTAATGTTGGGCACTTATTTCATATGCCTGTTGGCCATTTATATGTCTTCTTTTGAAAGGTGTCTATTCATGTCCTTTGCACACTTTTTCAAGGGATTATTTGGGAATCTTTTGTTTGAGTTTTTTGAGTTCTGGATATTTGTCCCCTAATGGATGAATAGTTTGAAAATATTTTCTTCAGGTTTTCTGTTCACTCTGCTGATTATTATTATTTTATTTTTTGCTGCATAAAAGGCTTTTTAATTTAATTAAGTCCCACTTGTATATTTTTGTTTCTGTTGCCTGCATTTTAAGGTCTTAGTATAAAATGGTTGCTTAGACAAATGTCCTGAAGTATTTCCCCTATGTTTTCTTCTAGTAGTTTTATAATTTAGAGTCTTACATTTAAATCTTTAATCTATCTTGAGTTGAGGAGAGGGAAGTGGAGCAAGATGCAAGGAACATTTATCTTCCATTGAAGTAGTGTTTTAAATGAATTCTATTAAAGTGTTAGCATTTGCATGCTTATTCTTCACTTGTTCATAATACAGAAACTACACATGCTTATATCCAGTTGACTTAGAGGTCGGTTGTCTGTCCCAGAAGATGTTTAGGCTGTACCTTGAGAAAGAGTTTAAACTAGTATAAATAGGTCTAGAGATGTAAAAAATAGATAATAACATTTGGAAAATGGTTAGTAACTAAATTTTTCCAAAGAATGGTGAGGACCTACTGAAAGCTGATACAGAGAAAGTAGTGTGCTGCTAGCTCAAGCAGGTATTTGTACTCTAAGGTAGAATAGAATAAAAATCATAATTTCTAACATGAGTTGGTTACTTAGTGCATGCAACACATCATAATGGTCTAAGGAGATCATATACTATTCTTATGTCCAGAAAGAAAACAAAAAAACAAAATACTGCTTCTAGAGATTTTAGTGACTCACTTAAAAATAAACATCTAAGTATCAGCCTCAGCCTGAAGATGAGTAAGTGAGTAAGTGTCAGCATCAGGACCCAATGTAGGTGCTCTAATCTAAGAGCCATCTTTCTTACTGATATTTTTAAATGTGTATACTGCTCACAATTTTATTTTCACTTTATATTATGTGTCTTATGGAATTATTTAAATTCTTGAAGAAAGAGTTAAAAGTAAAATATTGAAAGCAGTTTGAGAAATGAGAGAAAAATGTTTAAAGACAGATAAATCTGAAAAATTCTATTTTATTATTCATTCATTTATTTATTCATGCTGACTATAGTGGGAATATAGTGATGTATGTCTCTTACGTTCCTGATGTTTACAGTGTAATGAAATTTAATACAAAAAGTAGCCAGATACCCCTGGGTCTACATTGGCCAGACATTGCTGAAGAATAGGTATTTTCCCACAAGAATGTTTACATGAGGAGATATTTTTTATCATATAATTTTAAACTGAAAACTTGTTTTCTGGTATGTCTCCTAGCAAGAAGAAATGAGATTTGATTGTTTCCAGCTAAGGTTAGAGAAGATAAAGGATTTAGGAAATTGAAATTCAGTACAAAATGTAATTGAAACAACACATTCTAACAAACAAGATGCACTTTTACTGTAATTTTCTATGTTTAACAACTGATTTTTTAACAGTTGGGAAGATGCTTGGAACTGTGGACCCCAGACATACACAAATCGATCCAAACTTGTCTGGGTTAGATTTTCATTATTGTTTTTATAATGAGCCCCTTGTAAAAATGATTTAAAACACTATATATTTTCAGGATTTTAGCATTTTAGAATAATTACCACTATGTAATGGGGAATCTATATGATAAGCAATGTTGATACCAAGCACCATGACTACTAAATAGCCATTTGTCTCTCAGCATATTGGCTACAAATTGAAATAACCAGAAAAGAAAGCATAAGAAATCTGAAATGAGTTCTAAAAATCAGTGATCTTTCAAAATCAGTTAGGAAAATAAAAGAAGCAAAAGACCTTTTAATAGTGAGTTATAGTTCTAACACCCAAAGAGACTACTCTTACATTTTATATACCATATTTTGCAAAGCTCATATATTCTCCCTATATTCCCTGATAGATGATAAAATCATTGTTGACAACAGTTTAGTTCTCTATTCATTTCCAAGATACTTTCACTAATGCATTGATCAAATCTAGGCTAATGACATAAGCACAAGTCGACCAGTTTAGTTGTTTGTAGCATGAAAAGTAGACGACTAGTGCTGCATGATTTAACATTAGGTTTGGCTACATGTACTACACTTAGCCAATAGGGAAATATTTTTCTCACTTTACAAGAAGCCCAGAAGCAAACATTCCAGGACTAATAGAATAGTTCCACAATACCATCAAGGCAAATCCTCCTCCTATTTTTCACCCTGCCATCCTTAACATGTTTTCATTGTTACAGTTTCACATCTGTTCTATCTCAATCACCATGTCCACAGTCCAGTATGAAAATGAAGAAACAGAGAAAAATATAAATGCATGCCCTTTTCTTTTGGCACAAATATGATCCTATAATCCATATGGCTTTTAACTTGTATTAAAAACATAACAAAAAACATAGGATATCGTTTCGGGTCAATACATGATTTACTACACAAAAACCAATGTACTATTAATGAGTGTGTAAGTTTTTAAAATTTTTTCATGAATAGGAGCAATGATGTAAGAAATATACTTGGATATGTCTGCATTTTTGTGTATGTAATTTAGATAAACTTTTAGAAATAGAATGTCTAGGTAAAAGCATATAATATTTTAAATTTTGAAAGATATTGCCAAAATGTCCTTCAAATATTGTATTGATTCATAATTCTAATAGCAATGTTGAACATATTTGTTCTTTTATACATATTTCCAGAAAAGGGTTTTTTCAAGCTTGTTACTCATGACAATTTTGCAGATGAGAATGGGATTCATTATTTTAGTTGAATTTTTTTTATTTTTGAGTGAGTTGAGTATTATTTTGAATGTTTTGGGGCCATTTGCATTTTTTGTACAATTTAGAGAGCAACATAAAATTATCCCATACTTAAAGAACTTTTGCAATACATTGCTTTTATTTCAATATAAATTGAAATTATTTTGTACATTTAACATAATTATTTATGTTTTTATAAATGTAAGAAAACCTTAACTCTATATCTGAATTGCAACACTCATCACTCAACTTACCAAGCTCTGGATGCTTTGCTAAGAATATACATTAATCACAGCAGTGACCACATGGGTCACTGAAAACTAACTTCTTCATATGGCATTTAATTCTATATACAATTATACATTTTTTATGAATATATAGGTATGTATACACACATGTATATATATTGAAGGTAAAATAAATATAAATAATATATCACCATATATTTATATATATGCATGTATGAACATATATAAACATGAGAATTTTTGTGCAATCCCTCAAAATATACATAATATATATAAAATATGGATTTGATAGACTTGAATGTATCTTTAAATTTTCTAAAAATGTTCCTCTCCCTTTCATTTTTCTCTAAAAATAAGGGGTTTTGTTACTGACTTTTGTTATGCTTAAAATGTAAAAATACATATACATATATCTATTTAGAATATTTTAATTTTGCATGATTCTACCATTTAGATAGTCTAATGCTGATTAAACTATCCCTAATAAGATAATATACTAAAAAAAATTATTGCAAATGCCATATTTTCATATATTTACAGAAACAAGGTAGTAGAGACCCTCGGATGTCAGAGAACTTTAGAGAGTAGTGTGTGCTTATCAATTAAAAACTGATTAAACTATCTAATGTCCTGAACTTGTTGTTAGGCAGTTAAACTTTAGAAATAATGGTCAATGTAGATACTGACATTTTTGTATCAAAACTTGTAGACTAAATCAAAGTGCCATTGTGGTATCAGTAAACATATTCCAAACAAAGCTTTGTCCATCCACACCTCTAGAATAAGAATCTTTGAATGTATCATCAAGATTGATAAATAGGATATCAAGAAGGCATGGTATGGTAGGTAGGTCATGGTCTTTGGAAAAAGCAGATAATTCCAAATTACAGCTTAATCATGAACTGTCTATGTAATGGGGGAAATTTATTTACTTATTCATTAATTTTACTTGAATTTATGTTCCACAAAAGAAATTTGAGACAGATCCTTGTATAAAAACTGAAAATCATTTTCGTTATCCAAAGGGCTATTAGGAAGATTAGAGATAATATTAGTATCACAGAATCTCAGCAAATGAATTTTATGCCACTTTTAGAATGTTCTTTTGTTCACTAAACAAAATAGTTTACAGTTGTCTTTGTGGTACATAAACCCTTCTGCCTAAATTTCAAAACTCATCACTATTTTTTGTCTTCACATATTTTGCTAATTTTGTACTCTGACGTTGTAATTTGTATGGACCCTCCACTCAGGCAAGAGAAGCCCCTCCCACAGTTCCCACAACTAGTGGAATTTGCATGTCAGGAATACACACACAAAATAAATTAATGAAAAGTATTTTTGCACCTAAGGAAGACAGTACTCAGCCTCAGAACATTGTCTCCTGCGATCCTAAATTTTTACTCTCATGATTAACAGCATTCAGACCTCAACAAATTTCAAGTACACATCCTTCACCTGTATTTTGAAAACAAAAGGCACTGCATCTAAATGCTATGAAGGTTTTAGGTTGGAAACAGACAGTGTTTTGAATCACAGTTGGAATTTGAGCAGTGCAGTTCTTATGAAAGTAAAAGATAATAAATAGACTTGTCAAATCCTTCTTTCAGAAGTCCTGAATAAAATACATTCTTGCATAACAAAAAGTACCATTTCTCAGTGTTGGCCAGCATCTAATTTCTGCTTTTACTTTTTATTTCAATTTGTGGTTTGGAGGTTTCTCACTAATTAGCAATGTATTCTCAACAGTTGTTTGGCAGCTGAGGAACATTTTGCAGCTAAATATTTCTCTTATATTTTTGTATAAGTAGGTAAAGGCATAACATGAACAAAGCACAATACTGATTCTTTACATGGATGACTAAATGAGTATTGAATACTAAAATCGTGAATCACTTTATTTTTGCAAAAGTATACATAAGATTTAATTAAATTTTCAAAAACCAAGTATACATTTTCAGAATTTCACCTAGCTTCAAATTATTTTGATATATGAGTTAAAATATTTAGATATAAGATATGTGTGCTCTATTTGTACTCTTTCTAAATATCTAGCAATTTCTAGAGGTAGATCTGCTTCTCCATAATTTTTATGCTTACCAGATTGCAACAACCATTAGGAGTGGGCATTTTATATTGATCAGAATTGTGATATCACTACTTTTGCTTATGTGGGCTTCAGGTCCACATGAAAAAGGCAATGATATGATCACAGGATGAAGTGACTGTATTTATCCTTGGTGGAACCATTTCCTGCATAAAGAAGCCTAGAAAGCCAGGCAGGGTGGCAGGCACCTGTTGTCCCAGCTATTCTGGAGGCTAAGGCAAAAGAATTATGTGGGCCTAGAATTTGAGTCCAGCCTGAGCAACATAACAAGACCCATCTCCCTAAAAAAAAAAAAAAAAAAAAAAAAAGATGCTTAGAAATCCGTACCCTTGTATCACTGGTATCTCAAGGGTACCTATAATTTTCCAACTGTAAAGTTCTCAAATCAGGTGAGACTACTTGGTTTGTCTAAAGGAGAAAGATTTTTTGATTATTTATTTATTTATCAATTGGTCCAGCACACTGAGTGCATGTAACTAAGGGAAGAATCTGGTCCTATTGGCCTAGGGACTTTTAATAGTAATGGGTTGAGCCCCCAGGGCTAAGATTTGTTCAGATTTGTTCAGAGTACACAGCCTCAATCACCTTTTCTTTTGAGTGTTCATTCTCATCTTTCAAATTCCAACTTCCCTATGAGGCAGAAATATAAGTCACAGTTGTGGGGGAAGTTATAAAGTCCTTATTTGTTCTGGCTAAATTCTCCCTCTTTTGTCTATACTATTACAATTTGCACTGAATGTGAATGTCATATACTTTAGTTATTTTCTCTTTTTTTTCTTTTTCAGCATTTTATGAGGGTACAAATGTTTAGGTTACATATATTGCCTTTGCCCCACCCAAGTCAGAGCTTCAAGCATGTCCATCCCCCAGACGGTGTGCACCACACCCATTAGGTGTATATAGACCCATTTCCTTCTCCTCCCTCCCATCTACCTGACACCTGATGAATGTTATTACTATATGTGCACTTAAGTGTTGATCAGTTAGTACCAATTTGATGGTGAGTACATGTGGTGCTTGTTTTTCCATTCTTTGGATACTTCACTTAGTAGAATGGGCTCCAGCTCTATGCAGGATAATGCAAGAGGTGCTAGATCACTGTTGTTTTTTGTGACTGAGTAGAACTCTATGGTATACATATACCACATTTTATTAATCCACTCATGTATGGATGGGCACTTGGGTTGTTTCCACATCTTTGCAATTGTGAATTGTGCTGCTATAAGCATTCTGGTGCAGATGTCTTTTTATAGAATGTCTTTTGTTCTTTTGGGTAGATGCCCAGGAATGGGATTGCTGGATTGAATGGTAGTTCTACTTGTAGCTCTTTGAGGTATCTCCACATTACTTTCCACAGAGGTTGTACTAGCAGAGTGTTCCTATCTCTCCTCATCCACGCCAACACTTATTTACTTTTCTTAAAAAAAATATTATTTTGGATAAAAGTTTTGAGTCCTCACTATATGCCAAACATTCTGTTAAAACTCTTTTCATAAACTATCTTGGAAATCCTGGTAAAAATTAATGAACTAGAAGCACAGGCCCTGGTGCCAAACTTCTTGTGTTAAATTTTCAGTTCCTGCTCTTTCCATTGGTGTTACCTGGACAAGCTACCTAACCTCTCTAAAACTATATTCTTCAACTGAAAAGCAGAGATAATAACAGTACCCTTCTCCCGAGGGAGTAGTGAGGATTATTTGGGTTAACATTTATTTTATTTTTAGAATTATGTCTGATACAATATAAACACTGATTACCTATTCATTATCTACCATTATTATCGCTCTGCTATGATGTTGTTTATTTTTCCATGTTGGTTGGGTTCTTGCTGAACCAAGAACCAGCCTAAAACCAGCTCATCATTTTAATTGTTATTATTATATTTATGCAAAGTAGGACCACGTAGTTAAATCCTTGTGCTATGGTTTGAATGTTTACGTCCCCAAAATTCTTAGGTTGAAACCTAACCTCCAATGCAATAGTATTAAGTGGGGCCTTTGGGAGGTGAGTAGGTCTTGAGGGCTCTGCCATCATGAACAGCATTATTGCTCTGATAAAAGAGGCTTGAGGGCATCCTTTCGCCCTCTTCTGTATGAGAACACAGCAACAATGCACCATCTGTAAAGCAGAAAACACCAGACATTGAATCTGCTTGTGCTGGACTTCCCAACCTTTGGAACTGTATGCAATAAATTTCTGTTGTTTATAAATTACCCAGTCTATGATAATTTCCAATAGCAGCCCAAATGGACTTAGACATAATACAAATCAGTCTAATTTAGCTATTTACACATTTTAAGTTTTATTTATGAAATATCAGGACTACATAGTCACTGCCAGGTAACATACTTACAACTATTACTCATAAATAAGGAACTCCACATACAATCATATGTAATAAAATTTTCTGTAACAGTTTCATCACTTAAATATTAACCCTTTTATTAATATAAATAGTGAATATTCAATTGACTTCTCAGGACATATTTTGCAAGAAATAAAATACATCCCAAATTATAACTGCTAATGTTCTAGAGATTTAGATATATTCAAGGTCCACACTAAATGATTACTAATAAGATATGAGGGAACATTGATCTACTATAATGCTACATGTCAAGGAGCTCTCTTTTGATTGATAAATCGGATCTAGTATAATTTAAATTAATGAATTATAAAAATAGAGAATGTTTTCCTATGGATTAAATTATATATTTAAAATCTTTTTCTCCTGAAAAAACAAATCATGGTTTTTTTAGTGGGTAATAATATTTATCCACTATTGTATTCTATGGTTCTTAATTATAAAACTACCAGTAAATATTGTCAGTTCTTAATTTTTTGGCAGACCACAAGTACAATCACAAACTGAGAGTATCATTGATATGATTGCCACATTAATGCATTTGTTTATAATGAAGTCGAAATAATTGTTGAACATTGCAAAAAAAATCACTGACCTTTCCTTGTCTTTTTATCTTTCTTTTTCTTTAAAAGCCTGGATGTCTTTTTTTTTTTCTTTTTAATGATAGCCTTTGGTTTGGAACCTGCTGAAGGGTACACTGTATTTCTGTTGTATAGCTCAGCAGGGGTCTTTAACACATCCTGTAGGGTGCTTAGTGTGAAATATCAATTGTTCCACTGATAAAATGACTCATTTGTTGCTTTGCCCCTTGTTATCTTATTTTGTCTTCTTGCATTATTGTTTTTATTCAGATGGTAAATAACAGTTCAGTGTAATTAAAAGTCACTAACTTTCAGTGAAGGATCATGGTAATCTACATCATTAATAATAGAAACCTCTTAATGTCTTCATAAAATAATATACTAGTAAAAGATTTTCTAGTTTCCATTTTTCCACACCAAACAATTTTCAGGCAGTATTTTTATAAATTTTATTGGGACATAAAAGTCAAATATAACTCCTTTTTTCAAATTTAAGAAGAATGGCCAATAATTTTCAATGGATGACTATTCCATATATTTGGGTTAGGAAATTTTTAATACAATGCAATAGTAGTTAGCATAGTGCAATGGACTCTCCTATATCTATCACCTAGCTTCAATAATGTTTTTCCTCTGTAAGACATGCACCCCCCAATAATGACAACCGATTATGTACAAGTAAAAATCCAGACACTATAACATTTCATCTGTATATCCCAATGTACTATCTAAAAGATAAGTACATACATTTATAAATATAACCACAATTTTATATCATGTCCTTGACCAAAAATCAAAATTAATTCATCCATTAATAGTATAAAATGTCTAATCATTGCTGAAAGTTTTTAAATTATCACAACACATTCAAAATATACAACATTAAAAAAATGGAAGATTTCCATCACACCAAAAGTTCACATCTGATTCTTCAAAATCAATTCTTTCCTTTAACTTCTAGTTCCTGATATCCATTGATCAGTTTTATGTTCCTAGTTTTATGTTTTCCAGAATGCCACATAAATGAAATCACATTTGAGTGCAAATGAAATTAAAACTGAAATCACAAATCAAATTACAGCTGTTTGAGCCTTATAGCTTAGTCAAAAAGCATTTGACCATACATATTGTATCTATTTCTGCATCAACTACTCTGTTCCATTGATCTACTTAGCTATCTTTACACCAATACTACATTGTCTCAATTATTATTAATATAATGTTATACTCAAGTCTTAAAATTAGGTAGGGAAAGTTCTTCAAATAAGTTCTTGTTTTTGAAACTTTATTTAGTGAGAGGAGGATATTCTTATCCTTTATTTCCATATTAATTTTATAGCTAGCTTTTATTAGAAAAAAAAGCCTACTGGGATTTTGTGGGATTTTGCTTAGGATTGCATTAAGTCTACACATTGATTGGGAGAGGTCTTTCAATTTATAAACATGATATGTTTTTCTATTTGCATAGACTTTTAAAAATTTCTGTAATAAATGTTTTGTAGTTAGCATGCAAGTTTGACATATATTTTTATCTATATATCTAGATATTTCATGTTATTTGTTGTTATTATAAATGTACTTTCAAAAATTTTAATTTCTAATTTTTCTCTGCTAGCATTTAAAATACAAATGATTTCTATTTGCTCATGATATGATTATATTCATAGAAAATACTAAAAAATCTAAAAAACAAGCTATTAAAACTAATAAATAGTTGGCAACATCACAACATACAAAGTTGATTTTTAAAAATCATTTGAATAGTATTACTTGTCTGATAATTTTGATAAAATAGTAGACATTCAGTATTTAGAAATGCCTGACTTATAAATGTTAGTTTTCTTTTCTTTTAAGTAGTATAGAGGCATGTCCCACATAGCAACATATCAGCAGAGGAGCTGACCTGTGTAAAACCAGTGCCTCTGATACACTCTCTGTACCCTTTCTGCCCATCTCCCCATAAGAAGTTTGCCATGGATTTTGGCCATTGATAAGGCAGCCTCAAATAGCAGACACCTCTAGCAAGAGGCTTTTGTCTCTATTACCTGGACCTTCCCCATCAGTGAGGTTCAAGATAGTACCTCTGTTTATGAACCTTCAGTGTATAGAAAACCCAGGGACAGGAGAGAGGCTGAAGCAGGAAGCTGGGTTCTTTTAGAAATCATCTTTTGTCATGTTTACCCCATCCTCTCAAAACTGACCTGGCCACATCTCAAGTAGCAGAAAAGTTCACTGGTGAGTGCTGAGTTAATGGTTGGTTCTGTGGAGAGTGGGGAAGAGAATGGCTAAGAAGACACCATGTAGTGGAAAGACGGTAGGCAGACCATCAGAAAGTCACTTGAACATATGGCAAAAAGATTTTGTTGAACTTTACCTTTATTCTTAGTTTGTATTAGGAAAGGAATCGATTTTCCTCAAAAATTTAAAATATAAAACATAATTTTTCAAATTATATCTGTTTTGTTTTTCCTCTTTCCTTCCTTCACCTAGTTTGAAAATATTCTGTGCTAATGACATCCCTCTGACATTTCTGAGGCTGTTCCTAATCAAGGCATTTTATCTTGATTAAGAGTCACATATTGCTGCCTTGTTATATGTTTAGTATTTTTTGATTAAATGCTAAACATTGTGCATTACAGCTTTGAATGCTTGGATTTATCTTCTTTTAAAAAGTATTGAAGTTTATTTTTGACATGCTATTCAATTCTTTAAATTCAAACAATACCTTGTTTTTAAGCTTCAATATGATGGTCTAGATTACTCTAAAACTAGTTTGGAACTTCCACTGAGACCTTTCTGGTCTCTCTACTGAATGCCAGGTATTTAACGAGGTACCTCCACTCAGACTAGTAGAAACACAAATATTTCCCAGGCCTTTGTGAACTCTTGGAATTTTTCAACTTAAAACTTGCCCTGTAGTTTTTCTTTGTTCAACTTTGTAGAGTACCACCCTTTACCTATGCAAATCAGTATTCAGCCAAAGACTCTAAGATACCACTATTCAGATTTCTGAAAATATTTCTCTGCATGGATCCCTTTTTATAAATATTCAGCCTTAAAATTTGTCTGCCTCAGCTTCTCTGAGTTTCCATCTCTGTCCCCAGCTCACTGAGGAAATTCAGTGAGTCATCTGGATTCTGTCAAGATTTTTATGCCCCATATTGCAAAAATTGCAGTTCTATATCTAAGTAGAAGGCTGTGTGGTACATGTGTACTTAGCAAATTGATATCATTCTTCCACTGAAATTCTATCAAAACCTTGCCATAGAAAATCTTGTCAAAGAAATAAAAGTATGGCTTTTAAATGCTCAGTATGTTTGAATTCAATTAATGCTCAAGATTACTTTTGTTTTTTGCTTCCCATTATGTCTTAAACTTCTTATATGACTTACATACAGTCACAATTAAAACTGTGAAAACTAAAATATATAATAATAGATATTGTTAAGGTAGTTTATTTGATGCTTTTTCCATTATTCTTTTGAAAAGAACTACTGACACTCTAGATTATTTTTATTTCATTGTTGCATTGATTTAATAAGAATCTGTTATTCTTAGAGTAAATTCCGATTGCACAGAAACCGTACGCTAGGTGTTATAAAAGCCAGAAAGAAATATTATACATTAGAGTAGCAGAAATCATTTTTTCCTGTTTCACTATCATTCCACTAAGGGTTTTTACTCTAAGCCACTCTAGCATTTCCTGCCCACTTTTAACAGACTAGATCATTGGAAAGGGGAGTGAAGAGACTAATTGTACACGCATGTAAGCCCTGATTGTATTATAATACAGGGCAGAGTGAAATAAATGCAATGATAAAAATGTGCATAATCTCTCTGAGTGGGCAGAGAATGAATAATCAGTTCAACTAGGAAACAGGAGAAGACTTCAGAGTGAGATAGTAGGGTCAACATCCTCAATGAAATGTTGAGTCTTGAAAAATAGAGTTTTGGAAAAACATAATATCACACAAAAGAGTAGATAACATTAATTGTGCTTTTAAAATGAAAACTTTAATAGATCTCTTACTCTGGAATGGACAGATGTGACAAAATTAGATATGAATTAAAAAGCTGAAGGTTCAGCGATGAAAAGGTAATAAAAATAAGACTAAAAAGGAGAGTATAATTATGCTAGAAGATGTAGTGAAATTTTTAGAAAAGCAAGTTAAAAAGATATAACTTTAGTGTAGTAGTTCAGAGAACGAATAGCAAAGCCAAATTAAGGATACCACACAGAAAATGAAAATAAACATTCCAGCAAGAATTATAATCCTTTGCTATCCATTCTAAATGCCCAGCATACAATATGTAGGACTAGAAGTAAGATCAATATCAGATAAAAGTGGAGACCATATATGCCTTCTTTGCAGAAAACTAGAAACCTTAGTTGAATCAAAGGTTAACATGTGTAAAACTGAATTTATTTCTAAGACAAATAGGGGGGGAGGGGCAATGTATGTAACCCAAACAATATTTGTACCCCCATTACAAGATGGAATAAAAAAAAAATTAAAAAAAAAAAAAAAGACAAATAAAAAATTTTGAATATATTATTTAATGTATACACTACCAATAAATTTGTGAGTATAAAGGAGCAAACTCATTTAAATAATAAATGAAGAACAGATTCTACTAATTTAAATCTGGAAGGAGTGCTTATTACCAGGATAACTGTTATCATTAATATATTTCCAAAATATGAAGAAAGATTAAAAAAATTATTGGTCAATTAGTTCAAAAGAAAGAAAAACATTAATTAATCCTTTGAGAATTATTTAAAAATCATATCAACTAAGTTTGGGTTATTTATGTAGTCACAATCTCAAAAAAGTCCAAATAGAAAGAGAAAATTTGACAGTTTTCTCAATACTTTGTTTAAAAAACCAATTTTCCTTTCATAACATTTTATAACTTATTACCAAAAGATATTAAATTTAGGGAGATTTAAGGCCCTGACTATATTATTGAAGATGGAAGTATGCAAATGACAATCAATTTTATAGCCCAATTGGTTTTCCAATTATTTGGAACTGCATCATTTCATTTTGCTAATAGAAGACCTAGACATAGATTGAGGTAATTTTTCAAGCTGTAATTTGTTTTTGTAATTTTCAATTAACTTACTACTATGTTGATGATTGTTTAAACTGGATATGGAAGGAAAAATGAATGCTTCTACATCAGCCACCTTCCATCTATAGGAGGCTATGTGACAAACTATGGCTAATTGCTGATGGAAATGTCATGCACTTCCAGATCTGGCCCCCCAAATATCCTGTGACATCCTCTAATCCCCATTCATTTCATAGCTGGATGCAGAGAATCCAGAGGGAAGGTTCCAAATGTAATCACAAAGGCCCTCATAAAAGGAAGGCAAAAAGGTCAAAGGAAACAGAAGATGGAACAGGGGACAGAGAGGTTGGAGTGTTATACCCTTAAGATGGGGTAGGGGGCATGAGCCAAGGAATACAGGCCCCTTCTAGATGCCGGAAAAGGATAGGAAATGGGTCCTCCCGTAGAACTTCCAGAAGGAACCAGCCGTGCCAACACCTTGGTTTTATCCCTGTTAAGACTCATGACTTCTGACTTCCAGAACTTTAAGAGAATAATTTTATGTTCTTTAAAAAAAAAAGTCTATAAGATGAAAGGGGTATGAGTTCCTGTATCACCACATGGAATCTGGCTGCCACTATTAGATTGGACTGACCTATGAATGAGAAATATATATTTTAAGTTTAAGATACTAAGATTGCCTTAAAATTAAGGGGTTGTCTGTTTCAGCACTGGCATGCTCTATCATACGCTGTTATGAAAAGAGATCTAATATGTTAGATGATAAAAGTTCAGATTTCATAGACAACAAGTTACTGGGCAAATGCAGAAAAAGTAGCTTTTAAGTTTTTACATCAGTTAAATATTTACTGCATATCGTATCTAGTATTTCCTTCAATGTTGAGAATAAAACAAAAACTGGAAAGACTCTGGAAAAGGGCAGCACAGCTAAAGAAGGGAATAAAACACGTTTTAAGAGAAAATCCCAAACAATGAGACAATTTCACCTATGGAAAGAAGACACTTCTGTGACTTCAAGAGTATATTAGGCTGATCATCAGAGCCATCAATTCAGGGAAAAACAATTGACATTTTACAGATTATTACAAATATCAGCATCAAGAAGCTGATAAAATACTAAGAAAATAATACATGATCCAGCCAAAATCCAAATAATATGAAAATCCAGAACTAAGCATGACAACACTACTCCTTATGCCTTGAAGGCAATTGAAAAATATGGTGAGTTTAAGCTTTTGTTTAGAGGTTATAAGAAAACATCCAGCGTTTGTTTAAGGTATATAATGAAATAAATAAATGCACTAAAATATCAGGAAAGAAAAAAAGAATAAACACAAAGAGAGTAGATGACTAGAAATATTAAGAATAAGAAGTAAAATTAATAAAATACAAAACAAAATAGAATCAACAAAGTCCAATTGATTTCTCATGGGGGATGGGGAGGAGAACCTAATGAAATAGACTAACCTTCAGTGAGATTGATACCTTTCAGTGAGATGTAATAAATTAATATATGACATAATAAATAACTTTATATTAATAAATTTGAAAGAGTAAACGTATCTTCAACTTTAGGAGATACTACCAAATAGCAAATATCTTCTCCCCGATTCGGAATATTATCTTAATGGTGCCCTTTGAGGAACAGAGTTTGTGATTTTAACATAGCCCAATTTATCAATCTTTTTCTTTGTACAAAATTTCATTTTTAACAAAGTCAATCTTCCTTCTTTTTTCCTTCCTCCCTTCCTTCCTTCCCTTTTTCTTTCTCTTTTTTCTTATTTTCTTCTTTCAGATGGTAATACATATTAATGTCTTTTAAGGTGAATTAATATTGTTACTTTTTTATATAAATACACATCTAAAAAACTGAAATTCCATTCTTTTGAACAAGAATACTCTAATTACTGAGAAACTATACACAGGGGAAAAGCACAGACAGCAAGTAGAAAAACAATTGTTTAACAAAAACTGTATAAACTCGTCTCTTAACAGAGAAAAGAAAATCAAATCTTGAGGAATTGGAAGAGTCTTCTAACTTTCTATTCATTATCATGAAACCTTGGCATTTTCTTCCTCATAACTGATTTTGGAAAGTCTCCAGTTTAAAATTCGCTTTAAAACACCTGTGATTGAAACTGCAAGGAGCTTTTGGCCTAGGTCTGGTTGGCTTATAGAATAACCAATTGCTGAGACAAGGATTATCAAGGAAAAAAGGAAATTTTGATATGAAAGATATCGTCATATTAGAGGGGAAAAGCAGCCTCAAATCTGTCTCTCTAGGCTTTTTAAAGAGGGGAAAGTAACAAGGGGCTCAGTGCATTTTGGCAGGCTGTGTTGACAAGGATCTAGTGCATGGGGCAGTTACTGAAGGATGGTGAAGCTTGGCTGCAGGAAGTCTGCTCAGAGGCCTTCAGAATCTCAACTCCTTTTTCTGGCAGAAAATCCACCATTTCTGAGAACAGCTCAAGAAGTTCAAATAGTTAGTTAAAAGTTACAAGGTTCTGGTTATCAAGCCCTACTTGCCCGAGGATCTAAAACATGAGAGGGAGAGGATTATTAAGAAATATAGAGGAGGGTCACTGAAATTTGTTCATAGATCCGGTTGCACACCTGATCACACACACTTTCATTAATCCATGGATTTTTACAGACAGCATTATTTATCATTCTTATTTTCATCCTGCAGATGTTTTGTTTAGCACTGCTAACCCATAATATTAATATGTGGTCTTCCTTATATTTAGAATGTTTTCTGACTATCTAGCAATCAAAATTCCATACTTTCTCCCATGTATTACTCTTCAGGAGCACTTTGCCAACTAATTCAACCTTATATCAATCTATTATTTTGTTACTGCTATTATAAAGTGCTTGTAACACACTCACATATTTTTAGCATTCTTTCATAGTTTGTAACTATGGCTATAATTTCTTCATGAGCAAGAATACTATATACCTGTTAGCCTTACAACAGTCAAGATAGTAGTTAATACTGTGATTATGCTGTGTATTTAGTAAGAAGTAAGAAGAAACATGAATAATTCTATCAGAAATGTTAAATCAAGCTGATGATAGCCCTTCACAATTGAATATGCTTCTATCTCATAATAGAAAATTATAGTGCTATCAGACTATCACACCTTGTTTAGGAGCCATTATGTATTCTATTTGACACAATCTGTGCCCTAATACAAAATAATTTTTTTTAAAAATTGTAACTCCTTCAACTTATAGTCAACTAGGTTTAATAATAGTTATCATTTGAATCAAGCATATATAATCAAATCATATGCAAAATTTTTATATCTCTGCACACATGCATTTTTCTAAGCCATTATTTTATGCTCAGAATCAATTATTCATAACCAAAATGATGAACAAGATATTTGAAAAGTAGGGCTATTTAAATAGCTAACATTTAGCACATCTTTACCAATCATTGAAAGGGCATTTAGATTAACAAGGTTCTGGATTCTATTAATCGTTTGCTAGGTTGCTTTCGGCAACTCACTGTATATTTTTGCATCTCAGTTTCATCATCTGATAAAGTAAGCACTGGAATATTTGCTGAATAAGCCATGGAACTACAAAAATTTCACAGTAGTAGACTTAGAGACTGGCTACGACTTCCCATCTCAACAAACAACACATTAACAAATGGGTTTATGTGTGTCTCTTTACAGACTCTTGTGAGAGTTTTCCTGAGATATTTACTCCGGAGTGGAATTTCTGCGTCATGAAATATGTTTTTATTTTATTTGACTAAGTATAGTCATAGTCATATTCTCATTTAAACACATATCCACACCAACACTTAGCATCCTTCAACTTTCTATAAAATAGTTTATAAGCTGTGGAGTGATGTATTCTTTCTTTGATTACTAAGGAACTTTAACATTTCTTATATACTTGTCAGCATATTAGTTTACTTCTTCTGTAAATAGCGTGTTCTTATTCTTTGCACATTTCCTTCTATTTATAGCAGCTAAAATGTGGAAATAACCTGTATAAATTTCCTAAGGCTACCATAACAAAGTATGACACTGGGTGGCTTAAAACAACAGAAATTTATTCTCTCCCAATTTTTGAGGCTAGAAGTATAAAATCAGGGTGTTCACAGGACCATGTTATCTCCAAACGCTCTGGGAAAGAATCCTTCTTTGCATTTTCTAGTTCCTGAAGGATACCAGCAATTCTTGGCATTCATTGTCTTAAAACTACATCATTCCAATCTCTACCCCTATCTTGACATGGCCTTTTCCCCTTTGTATATATTTGTATGTCCTCTGCTTTTCTCATAAGGACATGAGTCATTGGATTTAAGTTCCACCCTAATCTAGTATGAACTCAACTAATTATATCTGCAAAGATGCTATTTTCAAAAGGTCAAATTCTGTGTTTCTAGGTGGGTATGAATTTGGGGGACACAGTGTTCAACCCACTACACAACCTAAGTGTTCATCATCTGATGAATAGACAAACAAAATCTGCTATATCCATACAATAGACTAGTATTTGGCAATAAAAAGGAATAAAGTAGTGTTACAATGTGAATAAATGTTTAAAACATTATTCTAATTAAAGGAAGCCAACTATAAAACATCACACTTTGTATAATTCCATTTTACAGAATGTCTAGAATCTACAAATCTATAGAGACACAAAACAGATTAGTGATTGCCTGGGGTTGGCAGGGGTTGACATGGGTGTGACTGCTAATGGTTATGGGTTTCTTATTAGACTGATAAAAATGTTCTAAAATTAGATTATGGTGATGTTGCACAATTGTGTGAATTTACTAAAATTATTGAACTGTACACTTTAAATAGATGAATTTCATGGCATGTGAATTATATCTTAAAAAAAAGTTGTTAAAATCTGAATAAATGGCATATCTGGCTTTGTGAGTGGGGTTTTGCCATACTGCCAGAATACGTGCTAACCCTAGGTTGTTATCTTTTTGTTGTTGATTTGAAAGAGTCGATGAAACAATATCTATATACATTGAGATATATACCTCTATCAGGTTTAACTATTGAAAATTCTCACAATTTTTCATCTGTCTATTGATTTTGGTATTGATGAGATTTGCCAAATATAATTTCTTATAAGCATATTCATCAATATATTTCTTATGATTCATACTTTTGAAATGTTAAGTCCTTTTTACCCCTACATCAGTACAAAGTTTCTCATATGTTAGTATAAATACCTTACAGTTTTTCTTTCACATTTATGTCTTTAATTCATCTGAAGGTCAAGTCATTATGTGTAATTAGGTAGAAATTTAATTTTCTCTATATATAATGACCCAGTGTTTGTAATGCTTATGAAGTCCTGACATACACATGGATTGATGTCTTAGCTCCTCTTTCTTTTCACTTGTTCCAGTCTTGTGTCATTACAACACTGCTTTCATTACTATAATTTCACATTTTTCTTTATCACTTCTTATATAGAATAAAGTCTATTATGTTATGTGCTGAGTTGAATAACAGTTCCTAAGGTTTGAAATCAAATTTCTTCATAGTGGACTCTCCAGCAATTAGATCATGGCCAAGCATATAAATATGTAATCAATAAACATAAATAAACACTGTAATCCTAGCACTTTGGGAAGCCGAGATAGGAGGATCACTTAAGCTCAGGAGTTCAATGCCAGCCTGGGAAATACAGTGAGACCCCATCTCTATGAAAAATTAAAGAAATTAGCCTGGTATGGTGGCATGTGCCTATAGTTCCAGCTACTTAGGAAGCTGAGCCAAGAGGATCTCTTGAGCCCAGGAGTTTGAGGTTGCAGCAAGCTATGATGACACCACTGCACTCTAGCCCAGGCAACAGAAGGAGGCCCTGTCTCAAACTAAATACATACATAAATAAACAAACAAAAAATAAATAAGGAATAAATATGAATAAATGAAGAATGCATGAATAAAAGAACTGTCATATAGAAATTATGTGTATAATCCTTAGTAAGACAAAATAAATTACCAATGTGCGCTTGAGAAATTACAGCAAATGGATGCATTGTATAAAGAACCCTATAAAATAAAAAGTAACTTAGCAAGTCATGAGAATAGACCAGGACATATAAATAGGAGGAATTGTCCATACATAGTCTTCCTTCTAAAAGGAGAAACCATATATCATTTAATGTTATAAATCAAAATTTAAATATGTTTTTAATATTCAAATTGGTAAATCTTGTATTAGACTATTATCTCATTAATTTTATGTTTTATTACAACTAAGGCATTGTTGATTTTGAGTTTCAAAATGAATACTAAAGATTATAAAAATACATCTGATTTTAATTTGGGGATTTAAAATTTTATTACATTAATAAAATTTTCAGGCTCAGGCAACACTAATTGCTAATTAGACATTGTTTGCAGGTGCAAAATATGAAAACATTTCATAAAATTGTAAGCACTTTATGATATTTTAAATATTTATGTTTTAGAAAAATTACCAATGTTTGTAGTGATTTGTATTTTAATTTTTTCTTTAAATAATTCAAGGAGTCAAAAAATTGTGATTATTATTCTTTGAAAAATAATATTTACAGTTTCAAAATGTCTAGTAATTCCTCAAAGTACTGCTTATCTGGTATTACTTCATCTACATCAAGGTTCCAGTGATCCATTAGCACCTATATGTGTATCAAAAGTTATTTTTCTTCCAGCACAATTTGTACATCCACTTATTTCTACTAACGCAATTTTTGAAATTGTATAAGCACACACACAAAAAAACAATGTATAAAAGTGTCCAAACTTAAGGAGGCTTTCTATAGGCTTTTTTTTCCCTCTCAGTTTAAAGGGGAGCCAGAGACATGTTTAAAGTTACAATCTCTTGACATCTATATATTGCTGTGACTTGCTGAAGTTTAGAAAAGCAAATGGAGTAGGGAAAAAAAAGAGAAGAGAAAGAAGGAAATTAAAATAAGGAATGGGAAATTTATACTTGTTGAATGTCTACCATGGACTTAATCTTGTATTTGGGATTTTCATATTTCTCATTTAATGTTCACCAAAACACCACACATCATATTATTTTCTAAGCATTTGAACTCATTTCTAAGTTATGAACATATACTTGTTTCTTGCATATTCACATGCCATAATTTTTAAAAATAAAGATATGATTTTATTTTTTAAAGCTGTTTTTTAAAAGAGTTGGGCAAAACCACTTGTCCATTCTTAGTCTGCAGCCGAAACATGTCTATAAAAAACTATCTTATTAATCTGCAAAATGGGGAAAGTAAAATGTAAAAAAAGAAAAATATATTATATAATTAACTATCTTAAATAGGAGATAGCAGTAGAAAGATTATTTCAGGATTTAATTATCTTCGTCCTTTGTGTAGGCATTTTTTTAGAATAATTTAGAAATGATTTGTAAGTTAATGTTGGTACAATGGGGAAATTACAATTAAAGAAAACATACAGTATTCTTCTGAAATCTGAAACAAATTATGTTATGATTTCCACTAGTTTTCTATGTTCTTCCTTAAAGCTTGAAAATATAATTTAATATTTTAACATATTAACGTAACAGTGGTAGACCAGCTTCAAAGTAGATGAGTTTATTAAATTTCAGATTTTGACTTTTTAAAAATTTTATTTTTATGTGACTTTCTTTGAAGTAGATCTTTTTAAATACACAACAGTAAATTTTACATCTAATAGTCAAATAAGATTTTGTTATGTCTTCATTAGAAGGAATCTAGGTGCTCTTTGGTATTTCTATATTTTCTACTTTTTATTTATAAGGGAAAAAAATCATTTAGTTTAATATTCAAATAAGTTTTACTGGCCAGGAGCCTGTGGCTCATGCCTGTAATCCTAGCACTCTGGGAGTCCGAGGTGGAAGGATCGTTTGAGCTCAGGAGTTCGAGACTAGCCTGAGCAAGAGTGAGATCCCGTCTCTATTAAAAAATAGAAAGAAATTAGCTGGACAACTAAAAATATATAGAAAAAATTAGCCGGGCATGGTGGTGCAGACCTGTAGTCCCAGCTACTCGGGAGGCTGAGGCAGGAGGATCGCTTGAGCCCAGAAGTTTGACGTCACCGTGAGGTAGGCTGACACCAGGGCACTCTAGCTAGGGCAACAGAGTGAGACTTTGTCAAAAAAATAAATAAATAAGTTTTACGTTTTTTAAAATATGATAAACTTGTTATTGAGATCTGTCATTTATAGAAATTAGCTTTGCCTAACTATGATGCATATCTCCATCTTATGAATAGCATTTAATAAATATTAATATTATACATTTAATAATAGAATTCATTTTTCAGCACATACCACATGCTACACAATGTACAAGAATCTTATATAAAATATTTGCCTTTAATCTGCAAAATGGCCCAATTTGGAAGCTAAATGTATGTGATGGGGAAACTGAAAACTAAAGTGGTTATGTGATTTAGCTTGGAGGAAGTAGACTTATTACACCAGGATTCAGAGGTTGAGTAATTATAGTTCTATAACAAGTATCACAAAAATAGGTACAGTGGATAAAGTGTTGACTAGTTATTCCTATGAAATCTTTGCCAGGTGGTTTTACTAGCAACTAGTAGCACTAATTCATGATCTGAGATTGAGAATGGAAAAGGGAGCTAGATTGGAGGAAGAGCTGAAATGTGACAACTTGAATTTCATGCTTCAAACCAATAAAGGAAAATGAAAGTCTATGTTTACTGACAAAAACTTTACTCTTTTGACTAATGCTTTAATCAAAATGCTTGATTATTAAAAAATAATACAGCAGTTGTCAGTCAAAACAAAACAACAGGCTGATTGTTTAACTGTTTTTTAACTTGGCAGTGAAAATAGACAAATTAGTAAGTATAGATACAATCTGATTGTAGAACTTATTTTTTTAAAATTTGTATGTGTGTATAAAAGAGAGATGCCTAAAATATTGTCATCTAAGCTAAGAAGTCACAGATACAATGGGCATAGACAATCTGACAAGAATATAATACTTTTCTGAATGATCGATGAAACTGTATAAATTCCCAGTCTTCTATTAAGCTAAAAATCCACATAGGGGCAAGTATTATTTGATGAAGTCAAAATTTTGCAGGCTTCATCTTTTAACCTCTAATACAGCACATGGATGCTGTTTATCCTGGAATTTCTGTACTTGGATGAGATTACAAGAAAATTGATAAAAGACACTTTATAGATTTCTGTACACCCACTGGGCACCAAAATGAATACATCAATATCAATTTAATATGTGTAGTGAGTTTGGCAGGGGTTGAGCAAAGGAGATGATTAGAGGTGGAAAACCAAGGCCTATAAGAAAAAAAGTAAAAGTAAAAATTATAATTCAGTATAGGAAAAAGAAAATTGAGGAACAATTTAAGAATAATCTTTACAGATAAGAAATCTATTTTAGAAATGGTGAAAGCTAGTTGTTTCTTTTTTCAACAGGAAAAAAGTAGAAAGAAATGGAGAAAATTTTTAAGTCATAAAATAGCCCAGGAATATTTTAACGAATAATAGTTATAAAATATCATTTTTCTGATTTTTAAATAATATAGCCCAAATCTATTTCTATGATATAAGCATGTGTACACATACATATATATATACATATAATTTTATAAATATATAAAAGCATTGTACAATATCAGTAATATTGTACAATGATTTTAAAGGTGGGTAGATATTGAATGATTACTTATCAACCTCTAGTTCATATTCTCTAACTTTTTGATGGTTGAGTAGATATCATGGACTCCAGAAAATAAAGATTCCTTTCTCCTACGTTCATTCTCTTTAGTGCAGAAATTCATCACCCCATTGAGAAGAAAAAGACCATCATCAACCTTATCCTTGAGTCCGAGTAACACCATATGTTGCTGCACGTTGTTTAAATAGAAAGTTACTTCAGGTCTTATGGAATTAAAGGTGTTAGCAAGGCCAGTAAGAATAACACTTATTAAAGAGATGGAGGATTGGGAGATCAAACACTGAACTGAAAAATCAGTTTTATTTTTGTTTTAAGCAGGGTGGCTTCTCATACAAAAGATAATTACAGTAAAATAAAGGACTTTCCCCAAATTAGGTTTAACAGTGTACTTTTAGTCTTAGTATACAAAATTATTTTATTTAAATTCTTATTTAAACTTCAGTGGCCCTCTGGTGTCTTCTTTTTTTTTCAAACCTAACATCCTCCCTTGAAAATGGGAGTAATATTTCCTTTTCTATTAAATTTAGGCAGTTCTTATGGGGATTAAATAAAGTAATGTGAAAAATCTTTAAAAAGTCTAAACCTATTTATAGAAATACATAACATTCTTATCATAATTTTATTCGTCATGTATGCTAAATCTCTTCTGCAATCTATGCACTAGGGATCTGAGATCAGCTGCTATGCTTGTTTGCTTGTTTTATATTTTAAAATAGTTTGACAAATCTTAGTTATGTTATTCAAACTGGCCTAAAAAAATAATAGAAGCTGTTTGAGTAATGCTGAAACCAAAACATTGTAAGAAGTCTTTTTTCATGGTGTTTTAGTTGCAATTTACAGAGCTCTACCCTAACTAACATTAGAGAAAGTAGAATTCATTGGAAGAAGAGCCAAAGACCTTGGCTAGGACAAGGCAAGAACTAATACAACTCAAGAGGTTGAGGGAGCAAGAATAAATTGACAGTCTTCTGCTGATGATTTGGTCAGTCACCTCCAATCCCCTCCCACTATCTGTATCACTCAGTTTACAATTTAAAGCTGTGATAGAGTTCAACAGGCCTAGCTGGAAGTATATGTCCAGATCTTGTCCAGTAACAAACAATAAATGTTAATGATATACCCTTTGCAAGGATGCATAAAAGAAGGAAGATGAAATTGTCATTTGGGAGGCTGCTACTAGAATAAATGAGAGTAGATGCTGAGTACCTGAAAAAACTGCAGCAACAAATGTTTACCACATAACTAGGTCTTAGGACTTGTCACAGAGTAAATCTGAATAAATTAGATTTTATAGCAAAATTTCCAAATACTGGAAGATATTTTCAATAGATTTAAAATGAACCATTTATTATTTTTAATAATGTATAGCAAATTCTAATATTTAGAAATATTTCTAAGTTATATATAGACATAAGAAATAAAGAAATGAAAAATACATTAACAACACATGCTTTCTTCTTTTCAGCTATACTTCCTTTGAATTACACTGAAGTCTGACACTTTAAACATTAGTAGAATAGTGTTTTTCTCCTTGTCTCTGAAAGGATGTGTCTGGATCTCAAATGGCTAACAAGACTGTATGTTTGGTTTTACCCTTAAAATAATTATGAAATATTCATTCTAATTAGGCTAAATGTGCCCTTTTGATCCTAATTAGTGTCACAAGAATGACCTATGCATGTATATTTAGCAATGATGTCCTAATTTTAATAAAATCTGTTTAAAAATCTCTCTTCATTTGTTATAGAGTTCTAAACCAACTGTCTTAAGGACCACATGTTTACTTATTTTTGTGCAAATATTTATCAAGCAGCCCAACATTTGCTAGCTCTTAAAAGCTCAAAGTCTAGTATTGGAGAGAGTAGGGGCATTTTCCACAAAATACTGCTCTGAGAAGTATACTAAAAAGTATATTAAGTATACTAAGAAGTAAGAATAAATACTTAAATTTTCCTGAGTGAATCTAGTAATCGTCATCAAATAAAGTACAGTGTAGTCCTATATAATTTTCAAGTAGAAGATATTATGAGAACATAAGGGGTTTGTTGAGATGGTTGTACTAATTAGTAGTATAAAGTGAGATCCTCATTTCCCTTAGGTGTTTTATATAGACTAATACAGTGGTTACAGTAATGCTAGCTATTGTCACAAACAAATCCCCACATTTCTGTGCTTTACTACAATAAAAGTTTATTTCTCACTCAAGTAACAGTTGAATATGGGTGCTTCATGTCAGTGTGCAAGTTTTCTACACATAGAATTTAGGGACTAAGCCTCTTCCTATGCCCTAGGCCCTGAGTGTAGGTAAGGTTAAAAACAACAAAAACAAAAACAGCTCTCTACTTAACTGTTGTCCTGGAAATGGCATCTATAGCTTCCACTTAAACTTACATTTCATTGTTGAAAAATGATCACAGGCCACACATGCCATTTTTCTCAGTAAAAGCAGCTCTATTCTATATAAAAGAGATTATAGCATGAGTGATAGATAGCTGTGTTGCTCAGAGGTAAAAGTGAAAGGATAAATGAGGGGGGGGATATGAAATTAACAAGTATGAAATTTATAATAAAATAAAATGATGCCACCAATGACATTAACAAAAGTAAAGAAGACCAATTAACACTCTTACAGACTAAGAATAATAAACACATAGAGTAGGGAAGAATTTGAGACTCAAATCTCTTAGTATTTTAAAAAGGATTTATTTTGGACTTTAATTTATCTTAAGAAATGGATATGTAATAAAAATGAAGTATATCTATATGGTTCAGCATACATAAATCTCAAAAACTTAATGTGACATGGGACAAAAATGCAGAGGTATCTGCAAGATGTGAACATTATACCAATTATATAAATTAAAGGAAAAAAATATGTTGCTATATCATGTTATTTGATAAATATGAAGATACTAAAATATGCACTGGACGGACACATACTAAATTCTTGGTAATGGTTTTCTCTGGGGATGGAAGTAAAGGAATAGAATAGTAGAAGTATATTACAACTTTATCAGTAATATGTTATTTCATTTGTTATAAGAGATCAGAATAAAATATGTCAACATGTTAATATTTTTTCACTTGGGATCATGAGTACAAGGTTCTTTGTTGAAGATAATGTTTTCCAAATAAAGGAAAACATGCAAATTTAATTTAATCCTTTCATTAGAATAGAAAGACTTAATGCTAGTGTTTAGGGCATTGTTTTATGTTTGTGAAGTTGTATTATTTAGTCATTTTTACACTGTGATCTGACAGTTTATTGCGTAACTTTTTGTGAGATTAAAAAAAACTTTGGACAACATTGCTGAATACAATTTGGATTGGGCATGTAGGAAGAGAATTTTCAGTCAGGAGTGCATTATATGATTGGATTTAGTATAATTAGACTCTCCCTTCTAGCCTCTCAGGGCCTTCAGAGAGCAAAAGATTATGTGCTCACACAGTTCCTAGGAAGATACATAAGAGAGCAATTGTTACTATTTCCAGAAAGTAAACCACAAAGGTAGGAAAAGTATTTATCTGGTGATCTCTTTATTTCCTTGTCTGACAGGCTAGCTGCTTTCTAGAGTGGCCTCAGTTAAAAGAACAAAATGCCAACTAACCATTCTTTCCTTCTCTCCATATTCTTCAAACATGGCCCATAAAACAAAAACTCTGACTTTAGAAAAGTTTGCAGAGAAAGCTTCGTCCTTTCTCTCTATTCTCTTTTGGTCTACTGCTTTGTAGCTGCAGTGACTTATCTCAGCGGTGAGATGGTGCATCAATTGTGCCTGTTGGGATTAATGAAAGGACTAACAAGAAAAATATCCTTGTGTCATGCTCTAGTGAAAGTAAGGGATACAGCATAGGAGGAGGAGACAGCACAGGCAAGCATCACGAAAATCTGAGACATGCAGGATCAGCTTCCAAAGTGTGCTTTTTGGTCACACAAAACATGCTTCATTACTGGATGACAAACCACCAAAGTATGTGTGATACTTTGGTCTCTGGAAAGCCATATTCTCATCCATAGAAGGATCTTTTGCATTTCTCTTGGTTACTTAACCAAACCAGATTGGAAAATAAACCAAGATAACATAAAAGAAACCAGGTGAAAATGATTAGTCTGTACATTTTTTATAAACAATTTTGACAAGATAATATAGACTGCTCCCTATGTGTTGCACCCAGTAAGGAACTACATTGATCAGCAGATGGTACAATTTAGTTAGGTTTGCCACAAGTCAGCATTATGACTCTAGACCCCTCAGCAGTAAGTACAGGGTTGTAACTGACCATCAGAAATTCCCCTGTTCTTATACACGTGGGCTGTGTGGGCCGGTGAGTAAGTACCTTTCTTCTGGATGCTTCATGGTGCTGTATCATAAACTTGGGAGAGCAAAGCCTCCTGTACCTGCATCCCCCTGTGACCAAGGACATGAGACAGCTTGGTGAAAAGAGATTTACTGGCTTATAGATTTCAGAAAATATTCAAGAAGCATTCTTCAATTCTGTTTATCAGCAAAAATGATGAACGATTAATCTCCATTTAATTTTTTTATTATAATTAAGAATCCAAAAAGGAAAAGGTTTGAATGAGGTTTCCTAGAAGCCTAGAAGGCCTCCATATCATTCTCCATTATGCATTTTTCTTTAGAAGAAATGTGTTACAGCAGCAAAACTGTTCCTCCTAGAGTCAAGTGCTTTGGATTTTATTCCTAGCATCTTCATTAATTTGCTGTAGTGCACTGCTACAAGCAATTTTTCTTTCTTTTTTTCCCCAATCCTCATTTTCATCACTGTCAAGTTAGGGGACTGGTCTAAGTAACTTGTAATATTTTTATAAAATTAGTCTGAGGATCACGTCCATCAGAATCAAAGGAGGATAAATGGAATTCTGCAAATAGGACCAGGGAATCTGGCTATTTTACAAATCTCGAGGTCACTTTTGCCCACTTGCATTGAAAACCATGGTTATAGATTCCACTATTTATAGGGATTTGCTTTCATTTGTTGTTTTTCCCTCTTATGCACAGCTTTTATCTCTGTCCTTGCACAATATTCTTTGTCATTTTATTAGCATCACTTTAGTGGAATATCAAACAATGAGTATTAAAAGGAGTCTTTTTAAAAAATATAATATATTGGGAATCTAATATGAAAAACTCTTCAGGTTGATTAATAGCTAAGATTTATTGATATCTCACTGTATGCCATCTTCTGTTTAAAGTTATTTTCATACATGAACTCATTTTATCTTCAAAACATCCTTTGATAAAGGTTCCATAGTAACTGGCTCTATGAACAAATTTCAATGACCTCTATATGTTTTTACAATCCTCTCCCTCTCATCCTTTAGATTCCCAGGTCAGTAGGGCTTGATGACCTTGCTGTTTCCCAGAAATGACAGAATTTCTGGAAGACCCCTGGGCAGACTTCCTGATGCCAAGACTCACCATGCTCCACAGCCTGTGCCAATGCACTTGTCCTCTCCCTTAAAAAGTCCATGATCTCCATCAGTCAGAGAGACAGATTTGTGACCTGATTCCTATTCTCTTGACAGACGTCTTTCATAATAAAAAACTCCTTCCTTCCTTGGCAAGTCTCATTGTCTCAATAATTAGATCTTTGTGTGGTGAGTAACTGTACCTAGGCAGAAACTCCCTAGCAGTTTTGATAACACAGTTGTTATTATTATTATTACCATTTTCATCAATGAGGAAATGGAGGAATAGATACATTAACTTCGCCAGTGTTACTCAGCTGGAAAGCAGTGAATTCGAATCTATAGCTCCTTCTGTTAACACCTCTGTGTGCTGCTTCATTAGGAATGTGTTGCCATCACAATCTACTCAATCTGCTGATGTATCATCTTCCTACAACAGTAACATAATAGAGAGGACCATTTGCCTATCCATGCTAACAGTGTTACAAAGATTACAGCATTTGGCTTATATTTGACTTCTATTGTTTCACCAGAAATGAACTACAGAAACCTATTCCATTGCATAGCTCCTTGGAATAAAAGAGTGGAATGTAATAACGTGCCTCCACAGACTCACTCTAGTTGAGGCTTCCTCCAGTTAATTCATGTTTCTGAAATGACCTCTTCTAAGATCATTCTAGTCACAAGAAGAGGTTTGAATGACGTCTAGAATTTTGTCAAATGCAACGCTATGTGACATTTATATGTCATCCAACATATAAATGTCAAGAGAGTGAAATGAAAGCTAATCCAACTGAAACAATGAAGAAATCACTTCATCTCAGTGAGGTAACATTATGGACTTTTGTTAACAGAAGATAATAAGATAATCATATGACCTATGTGGATGACACACATTTTAGTGGAAGAACCCCTGCTATAAAAATGGATATCTGTTTTTCTAGAAATAACTATTTTTTATGTTCCCTGTAGATGTCCTCAGTGTACAAAAACCTTCAGTACACTAAGATGCAAAGCTCTTTTTGGCATGACATTATTTTATTTTTCCTTTATAGGTAAACAATTTAACAAAAGGTACTTTTTTATGATGAAATATAATACCCATAGACAAAAGTGCATTAAGCATAAAACTTAGAGCTTAATGAATAATTATAAAGTGAAGTATGTAATCAACAACAGATAAAGAACAACACTGTCAGGAATGTAGGAATGTGGAAGTTCCTAGATTTCACAATAACAATCTCCTCCCTCTCCCCTAAGAATAACCACTATTCTGATGTTTATGATAGTCACTACTTTTCTTTTTAAAATGTCTTTATGCTATGGTTTAGTTTTTCCTGTTTGGTGTTTTTATATAAATCAGTCATACAGTAGGTAATATTTTATGTCTGACTTCATTTACTTAGTATTATATTTGTGAGATTCATCCATTTTGTTGCATGTAGTCATAATTTGTTCCATTCATATATAAAATTCTCTGCTATGAATAGTTCCCAATTTATTTATCCATTCTCCTATTACATTTCATTTCGATATTTGCTATTTTGGAGCTATCGATAATAATACTGCTGCATACATTCCTGAATTTGTCTTTTGGTACACTTGTGCTTACATTTCTGTTGGAATATAGAACACACATATCATCAATATAAGTAAATAATACCAAAGTTTCAGTCACACCAGCATCAAATGAAAACTTCTCTTGCCACTCACTCTTACAAATACACGATTTAATCAATTTTAAATTTTGAATTAATTTAAGTATGATAACTATACATACTGGTATCACATTAGTTTTAATTTCCATTTACCCACTTATTAACTATTGGGCATTTTGATAATTTGGGGGGAAATTGTGTGTTCAAGTTTCTCAGCCATTTTCTACTTGACTGTCTTTTTCTTGTCAAATTTGCATGTTATGACATATTATCTTATCTTAGGTTTTGCAAATATCTTCTACTCTAATGCCTATAATTTTCACTGGCATAATTGTTTTTTGATAAATAGAAGTTCTCAGTTTTAATATGGTTAAATTAAAAAAATATTTTCCTCCATAGTTAGTATTTACAATATCTTGTTTAAGAAATATTTCCCCGAAGTGAGATAATTATCCTAAAACAATTCAAAAGCATTGCATTTTTCCTTTCACATTTGCATTTTGTGTGTACATGTGTGTATATAAATATATATACAGCCATGATTCCACAATACCAGCTTTGTTATAAATCAAATATCCACATATGAATATTTCTAGATGCTTTATTTTGTATATAGGTTTAATTGCCTATTTTTTATAATAAGCTTTGCTATTTTGTAGAATAAGGCTTCTGTCCTTGTTTTTCCTCAAGAATATCTTGCCTATTCTTGGCCTTGTGTGTTTAGATATAAATTTAAGGATATATGTATCAGGTTCAAAAAATAGCCTGTCAGGATTTTGATTGGGATTGCATTGTACATACAGAAAAACAAGGGAAAATTGATCTCTTCACAACATTGAGTCTTCTAATCCATTAACATGACTTATCTCTCCATTTGTATAATTATCATCTCTTGACAGATGTTACTTTTTCGTGAGGATTTTTGAATACATTTTGTTAGATTATTTCTATGTATAAAAATTTTAAGGCAATAATAAATTGTATTTTTTCTTCCTTTTCAATCTTTAAATCTTTTATTTTCTTTCTATGCCTTAATGAGATGAATAGGCCTTCCAGTACAATGAAGACAAGAAATGGTTCTCACAGGAATCTTTATCTTGTTTTCAATCTCAGGAGGATGGTTCCAAAATTTCACCATTCATTGTGATATTTTCTATAGATTTTTGTAGATACTTTTATCAAATTAAAGAAATTTCCAGTATTTTTTATTTGCTAAGGTTTTTTATCATTCATTGATGTTGAATTATATCAAGTGTTCCTCTGTATATCCTAAATATACATAATTTGTCTTTTATTATTTTAATGTGACAAAGAAAATAAGTTTTTAAATATGGAATGAACTTTTATATTCCTGAAAATAAGCCAAATTGTTTTTGTGTCTTAAAAATGTCCATGTGGGCCCTAGACTCTCACTTTGATCTCAGAAATGCTACTCTCCTGTCAGCTGCATCGATTGCAATTAGCAAACCTTTACAGGGAGCAAGTGTCTCCAAAGGACAGGCTCACCTCTCTGGACTTTTGTTTCTTTCTGGATCATTGCCTGGTGATTTGTCACTAGTTTGCTAGTTCTCTGATGACTTAAAGTATATTTGCATATTCGGTCCAGCTTTTTCAGTTATTCCAGGTATATTTTGACTAGTTGTCTGACTAACCAGGCCTAAAATCACTGTGAATTACTGTGAATGTTAACTATTAATCTTTAAATCAGGAAAATATAGAAATGCATACAGAACCATTAAGGAGAAATAAACTCATAATATTAAGATAACCTAATAAATAATCTGAATGTTTGATATGTAAATAATTTATTATTTTATGAATATTTAGTCCATTAGAGAAATTCTTAGCTTTTAAAACATTTGACAATGTAATTAATTTTAGACTTGTGATTTAAAATATACCTTTACTAAATTGATTATTAAACATTTAATAAGACTTTATATATACTGTAAATATATCAAATATATATACTATAAATATATATAAATACTATAAATCTAATAAATTTATTACATTTTTCCAAGAGTTGCTTATGTATTCAGATTATTTTTTGGTAGAGCAGAAAGGTACTGTAAAAAGTGAAAATATTAAAATTTTCACTGGTATTTAACTTTTTGAAGAGCTAATTTAGCTATAGGAGCTTTTACCGGTGATTATTAGATTTTTCTATTTAGAAAAACACAATTTTAAAAGCTATAAGTTTAAATTGAAAGATAAGCAATACAAACTTTGAATTCATAGGTTTAAGAAATTGAATTTTAACTTTTAAAATCAGTCACTACAGAAATAATTTTTTCATTTACAAAAGTACCTTTATAGACATTTAGCTTCCACTCTCTTAATTATCTATGCAGAATTGTCCAGAATACACTTAACAATAATTATTGCTGACATTTAAGATTTTCAAAATGAAAGTCTCCATAAATTAATAAATGTTGAAATTTCTAACATAGTGCTTGGCACTCAATTATTTATTAATTATAGCTATTTTGTCTGAAATGACTTCTTAGAGATTGTAATTGTAAATACTGTTTATTTTCTAAACTAAAGGATGTATTTACTATCCTGTTATTCCAGTAGGAACACAAAAATAATTTTAAAAAACACCTAAAGAGTAAAATTCACACTATCTGGGTAATGGACACATTTATAACTTGGACTCAAACTGTACAAAAGCAGGTCATATAACCAAAACATTTTTACCCCTGTAACATTCTGTAATAGAAAAAAAAAAAACTGGATGGAGATGTGGTCAAAAGTTTTCAATTTTTGTTTTTGTTTATAATCAAGAAGAAATTATATTCAGTCTGTATGTATGTTGACAGGAATAATCCAACAGGTGGATTATTAAAACAAAATAAATGGTATATGAGAAGAAATAGATAATTCTAAAAAAAAAGTCCTAGAATAAACAAAAGGGACAGTGACCTAGCATAGAAACAAATGGCCTGCCTTTCCTAGAGAATGAATGACGTCTAATCCACTGTAGCAAGAGGGAAGGGAGATTGTATCGTTACCTCAAAAGAGGTTTTGGCAACTGCTTTTTTGGAAGATGAGATGTTTCTCGTATAATTGTTTTATTATTATTCATAGAGTAAGAAGTAACTTCATTAGGTCAGCATGGATTTGAAGGGAGAGGGAAATTGGTCCTGCATGAGCGAGGAGAGGAGCAAATGTGTAAAACATTCAAAAAAATGAAACAGATATATGTCTTTTTGCATTTCAGTGTCACCAACAGATACCGAGGATGGAAGTAGTGGTAACCCAGCATGTTGGAGAGAGTGCTTGGGATTAGTTTCCCTTTATCCTGTAAAACAGAATAGGATTTAGTTTAAAATTTTATAGAACAAAAATGGGTTCAGACAAAGCAATCAAATATGCTACTCATCACTATTAATCTTTTGAAGTTGTGTCACTATTAATCTTTTGAAGTTTTCTAATTAAAAATATGAAACTAACTAAAGATTTGGGTGACACTTTTTGTTACTTATCATTTTTGGAAAATTTGAACCAGATATGTTTTTATTTATTGACTGTTTGAGAAATGAATTATGAAGCTGACTGCTTACTACTTAAACTTTAAAGTATGAAATTATTGGAACTATTCCCCAACTGAACTATGCTTCAACTAAAACTAGATATATGGGATATTTCCACATCATAAATTTAGATAGAGTAAAATGTAAATAATATAGCCATTAAATATGATTACAGAAAATTTTCCTGTTTATTTTTGTTTATAATTTTCCTTCTACTTTTGGATATCTTGCTGGATTTTAGATGTGTTAAAATGTGTAAAATGAGGCTCTTAATTGATTTAGTTTCACTGATTTCTAATATTTGTATTAGTAAAGAAAATTCTAATTTGACCATAATGAATAATACATTTTATTTAATAGAGTTAGGATAAGGATTTAATTTTCAAGTGTTCCTGGCTTGGATAAACTTTACTAAAATTTAAATTATTGCAACAATGAGTGATATATACTGATTAGTCAATATATCCAATAAATAAACATATCATTATGATGTTTTAAAATGAGTCAGTACTGAATTCTGACATGAATTTTGGAAATTAGGAATATCCATTAAATATTGGTATAGAACATTAACTTAAAAAGTTTTTAAAATTCATTTATTTACAAACATATGAACAAAATTCATTCTTTATTTCAAAAAATTTTTATTACTGTCTACTGTTTGTATAGTATCTATAGGTACAAGAAAGTCAAAGGAGTATGGTTATTTCCTGACTTAATTATTAGCAATTCACCCTACAGCAATATAGTCAATATAGCCACCGAAAAACAGTCCTTGAAATCTGGACCTCAGTCATACCTCATTTCTACTACCTCTTTTTGGGTATATCTCTCCTTCACAGTCCTCTTATGTCTGAGAATAGGTCACCTTGTCCCCATTTCCACTTCTCATCTTACAGAAGGAAAACAGCAAGGCTGGCACTGGAACCTAGCAAGGTGCAGTGGGAGACAAAGTAAACTCTTCTCTCCTGCTCCATGTTAATACTAGCAGAATAGGAAGCAATCACTTGTCACTTTAACATGCCATCACAAGAAATGCATATAAAAACAGTTTATTCCTCATCTGCTGACTCAGGGCAAATTCCTTAATCTAACCCTCAACTATTTAATGAGAGTAATTTTTTCCCTGAACATTATAAAACTAAAAAAAAAAAAAATTAAGCAAGTCAATAGATTTGTGGCCAAAATAATAAAATTACAAATGTGTGATGAAGGCAAATAAATGTGAAAGAAATTCAGAGGAAGGGAAGCTAACTTGGCTGAGGTGATCAAGGAGGGCATACTGTGATAAAGACCATAACCTTTCTCTTTTTGGAAGTTAGAAAGATTTCATCTTAGGAGGCTAAAAAGGATATTTCGAGTTACTATACTACATTTTATTACTGTGCAACTCTTTTAAATTGCATTCTGTATTATCTATTGTTGGTTGCATTGGAAAATAGTTAATATATTACCAATACTGACTTTTTCAGACTGTAGAACACAGGGAGAAAAACGTATTTTCATTTTTGCCATATCTAAAAATACATTCCACAAATCACACCTAGGAATTCCAATTGAATGATGGACTATAAAGTTTTGAATTTTTCCTCCCTTCTCTCAGAACAAGAAGAATGAAAAACAAAAACACAAGTAGCATTTCTGAAGACTGTGAAATCTGTGATTCCAAACCATAAAATACAAAGAAGAACTATCGTAAGTAATAAAGGCTAGATGAGGTCATTGGCTAGGATTATTTTGAAAATATTTAATAAACAAAACACTTCAGGCATTGACCAGTCGGAACAGATTCTGTGACTAATCAGAGCAGATGCTGATCATTAAAAAAAAAAAATCAAACTGGCGTATCTCTGGCATATCCTACTGGCTGACACCCAGCCTTAGTCCTCCTGCCCTGGTTCTGGGAAAAGGCAAGGTGGTGATTCTCAGGGCCACACTGCAGAACCAGGGCTAAAGCAAATACTGAAGAGAACATACATGTTAAAAACTCAGAAAATGTAGAAATGTTATAATTACAAAAAAAAAAACTGAAGGGAAATAAAGAGTGGGAAAAAAGTAGTGTAATAGCTTATTTCCTCATCTTTTACTGATTAGGGTTACCAATAACCCTTTAAATAAATAAAATATTATTCAAAATTGATTAATCTAGTACTAAAGGCATAAGTATAAATAAAGATAAAAAGGTAAATACTAAGATATATAATATAATATATTACAGAGCATATAATCTATTACAAGAAAAATAATATAATCTATTCCAATATATCTATTACAAATTTTGTAAACCTATGTTTACAAAAATAATATAATCTAATACAAGATAGATGAGATGATGAAGGAAGAAGTACATGATAATAATTCTTCCATTGGACTCAAGATACTCTCTTAAAAAACATGATTAAGCATATTTTGTAAAGTTATGATAATATAATTTTTAAATATAAACTTAATGAATGATGAATGAACACCAGGCATACATATATACACATACAAATAGAAAACAATCATATTATTAAAATTTTTCATAATTTTATTATAGAATATAGAAAAAACAGTCAACAAATCTTAAATATACAGTGTATAATTTCATAAAGTTAAAGGAACTTAAGCAGTGCTGCAGAACCTCCTCTTATTTCCTTCCTGTCAAACACTCCCTCCAACCAGAGGGTGATTACATATAATCAGGCATCCATATGTAACATCAAGCATCTGTTTTTCATATTTTTATAAATGGGATCATTCAATCTGTATGCATTTGCATATAGTTTGGTTTTTTTCTAACAATATTTCTCAAATTTTTTTTCTGGTCATTATACCTAAAGGAGTCTTAGATCTTTATTTGCTAATCAACACCCCATGAAATTGTAATGCCACTGATACTGTTATACATGGTATGTCCATCTGTGCTTTTATTTTCAGCTTTTTTGAGGTATCCTGGACAAATAAAACATGTACATATTTCAGGAGTAAAACATTATGCTTTGATACATATATATACATTGTGAAATGATCACCACAATCAAGTTCATTAGCATATCTATCACCTCACATAGTTACCACTTTTTCTTTTTCTCTCTCTCTTTCCTTTCTTTTCTTTCCTGTGGTGAGAAAATTTAAGATTCTACTCTCGGCAAATATTCTAGTATGCAATACAGTATTGTTAACTGTAGTCACGATGCTGTAAATTAGATCTTAGGAACTTATTCATTTTTCATAACTGAAGCTTTGTATCTTTTTTATATACAAGGGCTTTTATATATACATAACAGTAATAATTTTTTTCACTTCCAAGAATCAGTTTTCACCCTCTCGGAGGTAATATTGCTTGTTAAGAGCGTATGGCTTAACATGTTTGCAAATTTCACCCATATCATTTAATTTAGTTGTGGACTGTAATATCATTTATATTAATTTCTTTATAGTATTTTATTGTGACAACATAACATTGTATCTATTCTACTATTGATAAAAGTTAATCATTTCCATTTTGGGATATTACGGATTTTCTTGTACCTTTTTTGTAACATATGCATACAATTCTGTTGGAAATAGTATTCTTAGGTCTTAGGATATCGTATGGTCAGCCACAATAGAGTGTGCCAAATAGTTTTCCAATTTTTAGTTGCTTCACGTCCTCAGCAACAATTTTATATTGTTAGTATTTTAAAACATTAGCTATTTTGATGGATGTATATTTCTTGGATGAGTAATAATAGTGAACATTTCTTCACGTACTTATTGCACATTTGATTATTCTCTCATGTTAAGTGACTGTTAATGTCTTTTGTCCATTTATCTGTTGGGTTGTCTGAGTTTATCTTACTAACTTTTAGAAGTTCTTTAGACATTTGAGACACAGGTATCTTTCAAGAAATATGCAAATATCTTCTGTTACTCTGTGCTTACCGTTTTTACTCTCTTTTTCTGATGAACAAAAGTCCTTAATATTAACAGTGCTTAATTTATCTTTTTTTTTCACTTTAGGTTAGCATTCTTTATTTCTTAATAAAAATGACATACATTACTATCGAAAGTTACTTTCCTATGTTTTCTTCTAAAATATTTATGTTTTACCTATAACTTTTGTCTGTAATTCATCTGGCATTGATCTTTGTGTAAGGTTTGAGGTAAATATCAAGATGACTTTTTAAATAACTATGTTTAAAAAAAACAAGTAAAACAATAAATAAGCGTTCAATGAGCGGAGGAATCTTCATAAGAATGACTTATAATATAGATTCAATAAAGGAAGTTTTTATGATAAATTTGCTATCACAAAAACAAAAAAGTCAGTTTAGTACAAAAAACATGTAAAGAAATTCAAAGAAGACTACTAAATTGGAGGGAGAAATTTTGCATGAATGATTCAGTCTTTTATTTTTTGTATTTAATAGCATCTACAAATCAATAAAAATACCAATTATTCAATATAATTTGTATATATTAGTTAAGAAATAGGTGAAGCTTCTGTAACAAATATCAAAAATAATAGCTAAAACAAGATAGCTTTTAAAGTTAGGGTTTTTTTCTGTCTCATAAAATAGTATGTGTATAATATGGCCTTATATTGTATGTTCTTCCTAAAAAATGTGACTTATATTCATGACTTAAAACAGCTGGTCTATATTCCTCCATTTTGTGTAAATTTCATTCATTATTAAAGAGAAAACGCAATTAGAAAAGATATATCTTTTAAAAACACAACTGAAAGATTACACGCATATTTCTGTTCATATCCTTTCACTAAGAACTTAGCCATCTACCCATAGGGAAAGTTGGAAAATGGTTCTTTAATAAATGACAAAGGGAATATGGATATTCAGGCTACTGGCATTCTTTTTGTCCAGGGCAAGAGATATAAACATTTTGTAGAAAGTAGATCTTAACCACAGTAAGATGCAAATATTAATTTAAGAAAAATGTAAATTTTAACACAAATTGATACTATTTTAACTTACCATATGGACAAAGAACTGAAGGTTTGATTCCATATTGTGGGCAAGGATAAAGGAAAGATATATTTTCTATATGCCTATATATACTTAGGAGAAATATAAACCAAAATGCTATTATTACAATTTGACAATATTTATAAAAACTTTAAATATTCATATCCTTTTACCCAGATATTCCACTCTCAATTATTTACCTTCTTCACACCCCAGCAAAATAACAGCTGTGCAAGGAAAGTCAGGGCAGCACTGGAAATAATTACACGTTTATTGACTGGGGCTGCTTCAAATCAATTATATTCATATATTCAGTGGAATACTATGCACCTTTGAAAAAGTATGATAGTTCCATTTAAACTGATATAGAAAAGCATGCTATTCTACATAGAGAAAGTTTTTTAAAAACAAGGTACAAAGTAATATGTAGTGTATAACATCTTTCTGTGTAAAAACAATAAAATTGTTTTGTGTGTAAATGTATATGATCTCAAATAACAATTGTAGGAGGAATATACAAGAAAAAATGCAATAATAGATGCTTCTGGAGAAGGGGACTAGGCTCGGTGGGGGATAAGGTGAGAGAAAGACTTAGTTTTAATTCCATTTTCTTTCATACCTATTGAATTTTGTATTGTATAAATATATTACTTTTGCAAAGAAAATAAAAAACAGGTTACACTTAAGACTGTTCAGAGATGGAAAAAGCATTCTTTCATGGAAAGATGCACCCAATTGTTAAATTAAATCTAGGATTTAAATGTTAAATAAACCTAAAATGTTTAATGTCAGCTGAAAATAATGTTATCTCAGGTTAATGGTTCTGACTGCCTTGTACTTACTGAGACAAATCATGGTATTTTTTTAAATGAAATCATGACTGGTATGCTTAAATACTTTTATATTTCTTATGAAAGATATATATATATATTTTCCCTCTGATTTAATCCACAGCTTTAAAATGTATATGCTGATAAACTGAGCAACAAACAAGTATTTGGAAAACCTATATTCTATTCCCTCCCTACATCACTACAGATTTACTGTATGGGTTTGAATATCTAATGTATTTAATAATATTTTTCAAATATTTGTGTATTTGAATACATAAAGTTTGAAATACACTTATTATACTTGGCATCTTTTGACTTCATGATAATGGGTAAGCAAGTATATTTTAGAGTGTTATAGAAAATCAAGATGTGTTCTTCAGAGTTTGTTCATACCTCTTTTTGACTTAAATTTAGGTATGTTTTCACCATGACTAACTTTACAGGAAACTTACTTTGCCTAATCTTTCATATATATTTACATAATCGAGTTAAAACTCATACCACTTAATGCAAGGCAGTCACTAAGTGAAGAGGCAAAGTAGTAGGGTAGGGAAAGTGACTGTTATTCAGACAGCCAGGAAACCGAGAAGATGGCAGACTAATGTCCCAAAGAACCATCTTAAGTTAGTATGACCTTTGGGCTCCTTTTTGTCTTGAGGATAAAGGTAAGCAGAGTTGGGTTGTAAGAAGTAATCATGACTGCAGATATCTAGATGTCAGAGAGGGTCTGGGAAGGTTGTAAAACTCTGTTCTTGGTCAGTTAGCTTTGGAGGATAAAGGTCAGGTCAGGATGTTCCTACAAATCTTTAACAAAGCATTGTTACTTGTGTGTATATTTTTCTTATCTCCCCAGGAGTGAGCTTTGGGAAAGGGACAGTTATCATCTTCCTTCTAGCCCAGTTATCATCTTTTTTCTAGCCTATGTACAGAGCTAAGCAGAAGCTTTTAACCTATAGGATATTACCCAGGGGGCCTGAAGCAAAATGGAGCTAGTTATGCTAAGGTTTTCTTCCGCTGTTACATTTATGAGATTGCTAATTTACTAATTTTCCTTGAGATATATAAATAATGTGTTTCTTCTCATAGGGAAATAAGGGAAGTTGCTCAGTGAGCTTCAAATCAGGAAAAAGAAAATTAATTGATGGCTCAAACATTACCCATCCATCTTTATAACAAATACACCTTTAATGGGAAACCTCAGATACCTTTGACAAGGAGTTAGTGGTATGACTAAAAGTCCCTTCCTAGCACTCGTATTCTCTGCTTCTATTGCTGATGAAGTCGTTAATACAAATTCTCTCAACAAAACAACTGTTCAAGTTTTGTACAGGACAAATTTCTCTGTTGAGTTACTGTTCAGCCTCATTCGTTGGAGTCCAGATTCCCTTGGCCTCTTAACTTCTGATTTCAGCTCTTTCCAATATGGTATCCAATATGACCTTTGGGCAACAAGCCTACTTATTGATTATAGAAGCTCCTCACATTGTCACTTCAATCCCCTACCTCCACTCACAACAAGACTCAACTATCACATTGGTTACACCTTTCAGCCAATTTCTTTCAGCACTAGCCTGTACCAGTATCTACTAACTTACTGAGAAAGATTGTTCTAAGATCATCAGACTAATTTTTACCACACTTGAGAAGCTTACTTATCCAGTTTTAAATTTAGTGCTTAAAGATAGGCAAGAGTAGTATCTTAAGGAAAATCTTGGGTGCTTAATATCATTGCTAAGGAGATTATAGGATGAATTGCCCAAAACAGGACACTGTGGAGATGAAAGAGGCAGTTTTCATTGATGATGTTATCACAACAGACCTAAACTGAAGGTGACCAAGACCAACGAGGACATATAATCACTCTATAATTCAGCATTTAAGAGGGAAGTTTTCAAAACAAGCCCTAAAATGTGTTTTTTTTTTTTAGTTTCTTTCCACAACTTAAACTAATATGTCATATCTACCATAAGGTGATAAGTTGTTCCCAGATAGCATTACATGGACACAAAAAAGATATCAAGAGTAAAACCATCCAATAGCCTTCCCATTTTTTTACATATTAAAATTAAAGTGCTATATCAACTACTGTGCACACAGCAGGTGGCCTGTGAACACTTCACTGATCCAGAATACAAGCACCTGGGCTCCAGATGATACAGTTAGCCAGCCAGGCAGCTTTGCCAGCAGAAGGTGAGTGTGGAGCCAGATGGGCATCCTGACAGTTAGAGCCCATAAAATAAACTGGCAAGGGCCTCTACCGCAGGTCCTTGAAAGAACTTCAACATCCTTCAGAAACTGGAGCATCTTACCACCTAAGAAATTCCTATAATGAACTACCAGGATTGTATTTAATTTGCCTTATCTGTTATCCTATTTTGTGTTGATGATTAGTAAAATAGCTTTTGCATTTTATCACTTACCAAATGTCTTTTCATCTGAAATGTACTAGATATGCCATTACCAGAGAGATTTCAGAGTGAAGCATCAGACTATGAAAAGTATAATATTTCACTTTGTGTATTTGATCTCTCTGGCAAAAGTTTATACAATATGTAGTTAGGCTTAAATTCCCAGTGAGTGGTGTTTCTAGAGTTTTCTTCAGTCCACTGCATCAGTCCACTCCATCAGTCACTGAGAAGCAAATCTAAGATCCTAGACTAAAAAAAGTGTGTGGGGGGGAGGTACTCTTAATTTAGTTGGATTTTTCAATTTTAGTGAAAATGATTTGGCATTTGCTTAACCAAAGTATCAATTATGCATCTTAAATATCATTTCATGTCTATAATCTCAAGAGTCCTCAAGTTAACAGTGATTTCAAGGTGATGGGGCCACATGATGTGCATGGTTATTCATGTATATTAATTAACTTTTATTACTATTATAAAAATACAAATATGAAATTATTTCACCACTACTAGCAATGTACACTGATGGAGAAATCATTTTTATCATTGATTCTATCTAGATTAATTTGAGCAAAGCAACTCTAAAATAGGTGTTTACTTCAATCTTGTTAGTCCTAATAATGGGAAACTTAAATAAGAACATAAAAAAGAGGGCATTGATGTCAAAGAGAACATAAGGATATGGTTCCATATACAAAGCATCTACTATGTACTGAACACCATATGAGATAGTTTATGTGTAGTGTATCATTTAATGCTTAAAACAACTCTGAAAGATTCATCATCATATTATCCCCATTTTGAAGCTAAGGATATTCAAGTTTAATAAGTTTTATTAACTTGCTTAATGTTACACAACAGTAACAGGCAATGAAATCTAGGTTTCACTTTAAACTCCATAAATATCAACTGTGTAAGGAGATCCACCACTCCACACTCTTCATATAAAAGATGAGATCATTATGGAATATCCACAACAGATGATCAACTTAAGGTCATATACCAAGTAATTACTGTCAACTCTCCTAACTCTCTCCCTATAGCAAACATTTACCCAGTCTAATAATCTTTAATCTTAGCCTAAATAATTTTATGAACCAATTTGGGATGATATATGTGAATATCTTAGCACTATGGCTTAGCTGACTCTTAAAACATTGTGTTCCTTCACTGCACTAATCTCTTTGGTAACAATATGTTTAGAAAGCTATTAACTTTCATCATTTCACTATAAAATCATTATATGGTAACATTAATTATAGATCATATCTCTGGTCTTACATAAAATGCTAATATTATATGTTACAGAGAAAGTGTTTTTAATTGCTTAAATTTTCAGTATATACCTAATAGATTCTTCTTTGATTGGTTATCATACTGCCTTTAAGGCTGTTCTTAGGTTAGATGTCATTCTTGATCTTATTGTAAAATTTTATTATTAATATAAATTATGTTCTGGATATCTTCATTTCATAAAAACATTCTTATGAGTGTTAGACTGACTTTTTCATGTAGGAAATAAACTTGCATCTTTTACAGCTCATTGTTTTCATTGATATTTTCATACCAAGCACTAATAATACTTTATAGTTCTACCACAAAATAATAATCACAGAACTGTAGAACTCCAGGCAGCCTTAGAATGCAATGAGCCCTAACTTCTTATTTTGTAAGGAAGGAAACAGATCAAAAAGAGCTAAGTGGTCTGTTTGAGTCTTTGGAACCTATATTTTTTAGTCTTCTCTGTCAGGGTACTTTCCATCAGAATTTAGTTACAAGATCACAGTTTGCCATTCTGAAGCAAGGCTGTACATTATAATTCTAGGGTTTGTGAAAGTTCAGTGCCAACTGCACTACCATTTTAAAAGCAATTATATATCCTGGCTCCAATATTGCAAGGTTAAGGTCTTCCTGACCTCTGAATATTTATTGACAACTGAAGAAACATTTCCAATGATAACATCTAAAACATATCTTTAGTTGCTTTATTCTTAGTCCTTGAAACATATTAGTGGTTCAAAAAAAAAAATCCATTGACCATTTTAAAATGGAAAAACACCAATATGCTGCTTCTTACTATGCAAGTACAAAATCAAAGCACTTATTCACAGCCTCAGGAAATTACACTATATGGGCCAAGAAACATACATTGCAAAATAATTTTAGCAATCATATCTGGCTATCTTCCAGGAGGCCAATGTCTTTTCAGTAATAATACTTCAAGAAATATTTTCTGTAAAAGAAAATTGTTTAGTGACGTTAAAGTACAATCAATTACCAGAGTTTTTTACTTTACTACAATACAAACTGCTATAAATTAATGAAAAATAAGATACCTGTAGCTGGATAAAATGCTAAGTCCCTCCCTTCTCTATTATTTCCATCAGTGGCTAAATCATCTGAACAATTTCTCCCTGCATTGAAGAGTTAATAGAGCAACTCATCCATTTCTTCTAGATTTTAGCTTTCTTTAGTTTTAAGGCATCACCATGTATCTACAATTAAAGTAAAATTATTTAACAATATAAAGATTTATAAATCTAGGAATTATTTAAGGTAACTGTGTTGGTTTTAAATTATGGGTATATCCAAAACTTTGTTGATACTTGGCCCTTCAAAAGCTGGTGCCAACTTCTACTGCTCTTCAGAGTATCCCATACCTAGGGACTCACTTCTAATAAATAGAATGTGACAAAAGTGACAGTCTCTGAGACGAGGTCATAAAATACATTGTCATTTCCTCCTTGTTCTCTTCCTCTTGGATCACCAGCACTGAGAGACGTCAGCTTCCATATCAGTCCTATGGAGAGGTTCATGTTCATCTGGCCAATTATGTAAAATTTATTCTGCTTGTTTAATCATTTATCCATTTGATATTTATTATGTATGTGCTATATGCAAAGCATTCATTTATTCAAATAACTATGAATGCCATTAGAGGGTTTTAAGCAAGAAAGTAATATAATGTGAATTGGATATGGAGGAGGGTGATCTTTTTACAAGGTAAGTTGGTCTTTGTCATCATCCTACTTAGACTCTTTCAAGGATTATCATTGCATCTAGAATGAGTTACAAACTCCTTAAGCTGGTTTGTATAGCCACACATGATCTTGCCTTTGCCTACCTGTTTGTCTTCTTTTCAAACAACTATCATCATCACGCAATATAGGGATATACCAGCCATTTTATTTTCCTCAAACGAGACAAGCTACATCCTAAACTGACTCTTCCTTCTCATCTTTCTTCTTCTTCTGTCATTTAGGTACTAGAATAAATGTCTTCTTTTTAAGAGGACTCTTCTGATCCCACAATCTCATGAAGTCACCGTTTCCTTTTTATATAATCCTATCCCATGCTTTTCATAGTGCTTATTGCTATAAAATATTTTATCTATTTGTTTATTATTTATCTTTCCCTCTATAAATATAAGATCCAGCCTAGTAAAGCACTTAATTATTATGTTTACTATTATGCTCTAGGATTCAGAGCAATAGGTCCAAAGTTACTGCTCAACAAACAGTTGTTTAATGAGTGAACATATTTAAAAAATGAATGTCTGATTGTATAAGAAAAAGAAAGGACCCAAAGATGATTCCTACATTTTTTTTTTTACTTGAGCAAAAGGATGGAAAGTGATGTCATTGAAAGAGACTGAAGACCAAAGGAGAAAAAGTTATGGGTGGATAGAAATCAAAAATTTTGCTTGACATATGTTATGTTTCATATTGCTGTTAGATATCAAAGCAAAAGTATCAATTTCTCAGGTAGTTACCAACTCTGGATCTCAATGGTAAACTTGAGGATGGAATTATAAGAAAAAAAATCCAAACTTTTTATGTACCATTTATAATAATAACAACCACAATTAAAATATCATTTGTATATATAAATACAATTTAAAATAGTGTATGGCCCACTGATATTAGTAGGGGCTATATGTAAAAGCCTAGCTAGGAGCCTCAACAATCGCATGATTAGGCCCTTTCCATCAGAAGCAGCTCTCCAGGCTTGGAGAGATAGCCCTGAACTTCATATCAGCAGCTGCCCCGGATGGCCAGATAAACAACTTCTGAGCCTATAGAATCTCAGCAAAGCTCCAGACCCAAGCTCTGGCATCCCAGCCAACATATATCTTGCTCCTCCCCCCACCTCAGGGGGAGCAGGGTCCAAGCAACCCCTGGAAGCTACAAGGCCCCTCCAAAAGCTAGGATCATCCATATACCCCACCTGTAGGACCAGAGCCTACCACAAGCACAATAGATTACCTCGGCAACTGGCTCCTCCACTACATTCAGTGACAGCAGGAACAACCTTATGGCTAAACATAGCACCTTCCATCTCAAGCCATTAGGGGGTGGCGGATTCATACCCACAAGTACAATCCACCAGCTCGGAGATTAAGCTGGGGGACCAAACTCACTACACTCCATTGGTAAGAGATGAAGACAACAGGTCAGAGGTAACCCATGAGGTTCATCAAACCTAAAATACCCCAAAGGCAGTTCAGGACCAGCACTTCTCTCCCTTGTATAGTCAGAGATCAATATCTAGAGACTCAAAGATGGGCCATAAACCAGCCCTAGTACCCTCAGCTCTTGACCAAGAGGAAACATGAAAAATCAGAGCCAAAAGATGCCCCCAAAAGAAATCAATAACTCTTCACAAGTGGATACTAACCTAAATGAAATGGTTAAAGTGACAGATGAAGAATTTCAAATATGAATTGTAAGAAAGCTCAATGAAATACAAGAGAAAATAGAAATCCCAAAAAAAGAAACCACAAAAGCAATGCAAGAAATGAATGAAAAAATTATCTAAAGAAATTAAAGAAAAAAACAAACAGAAATTCAGGTGTATAAAAAGGTACTCAACATCATTAATCATTAGGTAAATGCAAATCAGAACCACTATGAGATACCACTTCACACCATTAGGATGGCTACAGACAAAAAGTCAAGAGATCACAAATGTTGGCAAGGGTGTGGAGAATAGAAAACTCTTGTACATTGTTGATGGGAATGTAGATGGGTACAACCATTATGAAAAGCAGTATAGCGGTTTCTAAAGAAATTAAAAATAGAACTACCGGAACTACCATACGACCCAGAAATCTTTCTTCTGGGCATATATCCCAAAAATGAAGTCACCACCTTGTAAAGATATCTGCACTCCCATGTTCACTGCAGCATTATTCATAATAGCTAAGATATAGAAATAACCTAAGTCTCTGTTAATGAACGAATGGTTAAAGAAACTGCAATACATATATACACAATGGTGTGTTCTTCAGCTCCCCAGAAAAGTGAGACCTTGCCATTTGCCACAACACAAATGAGCCTGGAGGACATTATGCTAAGAGAGATAAGCCAGACACAGAAAGAAAAATATTACATCATCTCATTTATATGTGGAACTAAAAAAGCCCTCAAATATACAGAGAAAGAGAACAAAATAGTAGTTACTAGGGGTGGGAGTGGGGAGTAACGAGGAAATGGGAAGATGCAGGTCAGAGGATACAAAGTAGCAGATATGTAGGATGAACAAGTCTAGAGATCTAATGTACCATATGAGAACTACAGGTAATAAAATTTTGCTGTATTTGAGTTTTATGCTAAATGAGTAAATTTTAGAAAACTTCTCCTGCTACAAAAACAGAGTAACTATGTGAAATAGTGGATATGTTAATTTGCTTCACTATGTTAACTTGTTAATTATTTATATGCATCCCATAACATGTTGCATACCTTAAATATACACAATAAAATTTATTTAAAAATTAAACGTATAGTACTTTTCATGCTGATAAATTATAGCAATGAAGTCATTATATTAGGATTTCCTTGAGATCAAAGTACAAACCTAGGAAAATATCAGATCAAGCCTGTATTTTAAGTTTACAATTATATTTTAACCCTGCAGGAATCTATAGCCTTCTCACTTTCTTTCAACACACAATGGTCTCTGGATGAAAGTATTTAACTTATAACAAAATAGTTTGTGGACATGTTAAAAAAAGCAAAAAAAAAAAAAAAAAAAAAAAAAAAAAACCACCGCTGGTCTCATTCAATTCTTCTTTTTAAAGAATGGAAAGTCGTAATGGTTAAATATTAAATAATAATAGCAGCACAAAAATGTATATAAAAATGTGCTTTGTAATCCTGGTCCCATAGAATATTCAAGAAACACCTTTCAAGCTGAAGTTGCTTTGTTTCTCTTTTAGAACACAAGAATACTGTGCTTAAACCTACTAAAATAAAACAAATCAAAAAAAGAAAAAAAAAACGAAGAGTAGTGATTGAAAAGAAAAAGACATGATTCTTACCTTGTCACAGGCGTGACTGAACTGTACTATATTGGATCCCTTGAAAGTCAGAGAAAGAAAACTGTTTGATTTAGAAAACAACAGCTAATGTTGGAAAAGAACTTTGAGGGTGGGTAACTTATAGTTCCTATCACAACAAAGTTGTAGGGTCTGTCAGATTCTGACAATGCCAAAACATCTAACAACAACAAAAAAAACCTCATTAAATCTGGCAATGGTGGGCACCATATTTTTATATGGTAGCCAGAAATATAGTCTATATAATATATATTTAAAATAGATTTTTGTTATTGTTTTCCAATCTGTTAAGTCTTATCTAGGAAAAAAATATGTTTTGTATACATAGTGACAAGCCAATTAGAAGGCATTTTTCTTGCTCAAATTGTCTGATGAATCAGGAATCATGTAGAATACAACTTGAAGAACCAGGCTAACCATATGTATTATTCAGTGCCTTGATTGAGAATACTAAATCTAAAACAAGAAGTTAAAAATAAATGTTAATGTCTTCTTAAAACAAATCAGGAATGACAATATGGGTAGAGTTTGTTGGAGCCCAAAGGCAGATTGGTGCTTAAAATCTGTTGCTAGTACTTCTGGTTGTGTTGATGTCATTGCCACCTGCATATGTCTGTTTATGCCATTGTGCCCATGTACCGTGTGTCTGCCCTGTACTTTTGGAATAAATTGCTCTATTTCCTGAAGCAACCATTACATAGCAAATGATTGCTCAATATATCACTAAAGCCCAAAGAAAGAATATGCATACAACTCAAAGCCATCTGCTATTCCAAATGCTGTTTATTGAGTAAATAAGGGTTGGTTTAATCTATGGACATTTATAAGCTGATCAGGTGAAAGAAAGCAATGCTGAACATAAAAACTGAATGTTCTCAAATTGATGTGGATCATTCATAAAGGGGTCACTAAACTCAGAGCCCTTTGAGGTCATGTCTTAATCATCGGTTTATATCCAGGTCAATAAACATTGTTTATATGTTGTATATACAACAGATACCACATTCATGTAATACTTCAAATATGGATGACAATCGTGGAAATAGCAGCAACAACAATAACAATCTTCATATGTTGAGGGCTTAGATGCTTTACTAATACATTTCTGTGTTATTTCATTTACTCTTCAAAGTTATATTAGGAAGAAGAGATCGCTATCCTTATTTTAGAGATGAGATTTAGAGAGATTGAGTAATACACCCAAGACACAGTAAATGGCAGTGACAATAGGAAGAAAAGGTGGCTAAAATGCCACTAATCATAAAAATTATATTGTGAGACTCACCTAGAATTCCCGGATAAAATATTAAGTTAAATTATTTTTTAAATATGCCCTTATGGTTTAGTTGTTGTTTTGTTTGCTAATTTGTTTATTTTAATGAGAAGAGTAAACAAGTGAAAGCAAATGTTCTGGTCAATATCTATAGCTACAAAAATATTCTGTTTGATTTTTCATGATATTGTTCATATATTTTGGAATTATTTTGATCATTTATAGTGGCAGAGGTTGACCACAAGTAATTCTAGAAAGAGACTGTTGTATGGAGACCACAGAGAAAAGAAATATAACAGACAAGAGAATAATGTCTAGTGGAAAACGTTGGGCATGGTTTCTGACACATGGAACTTACTCAAAGCAAATATTAATAAATCAGAAACCTTCTAAATTTTTGAAGAAAGTATAACATCAAATAAACTGGCTTTAAAAAGGGGTATGGAGCTTTGACAATCACTCAAAACAATTCCTGGATCCTTAACCTCCTAAGAGCAGAAATAAGGCTTAAAAACCATATTTTGGATGTGGCTAGGAACAATAATGGACAAGGAGGAGCATTCTACAGGTCTGTTCAAGGAGAATATGGAGAAAAAGTAACAAGGGAAGTCCTCCCAGATAGCTGACTCAGAGTCTAGTCAAGGGGCCTCCTCAACTCAGGAAAGGGGTTTTCACATAGTCTGACTGGCAGGATTTTGAATAACTGCAGACCAGTAACTTTTCTTTTACTTTCAGAATAAGGTCATTTTGTGATTATGCTCTACTTCTCTCATCCTTAAATAACTAAGTGGTGATGGGAGGAGGGTGTGCAAATAATATACCTCTTTTGACAATGGATCTTTAGACCAGAAGAAGTCATATCTAGACCTAATTGAGAGAATGAACATCACCTAAAGATCCTAGAAGGTGAGCTGTGTGCCATGATTGATGGAATTTTGTGGTTGACAGCTTTGAGAAACACTGGAAGTGTTTTATACATACAAGAAATAATGAAAAAGATATTGGCAACCAGGAGGGACTAGCTGACTACTCACCAATTATATTGCCTGTTTGGGAGAACACATTAAGACATATGCCAGCCATTTTTGCAGCGAGGTTGTGACCTTGTGATTAGTTTAGGAAAATAAAAAGTAGGAAAAAATAAGGCACTTCTGTTTCTAAAAGTAAATCCTTCCTCTGCCCTGCTATAAGAAAATGACTTCAAGATAGCGATGCCACACTGTAGAAGGAGCCCAGATCATCATTACCCCTTCAAAAAGAGGCTTCCAGGACACCCATGCTACCCACGACTAATTATGACATGAGGAAAAAGATTTATTAACACACTTAAAGTCCTTTGATTTAGGAGAGGTTTGTATGACAGCTAGAAGTATTAATATTACCCTGTCTAATATGCAACTCATACACTCCTATCTGTCTTACTCAAATCTTGCTTATTTGCTCATGGTTTTTAGCAATGCTAACTCCTAATGTTATACAGAGAAAGGGTGTCAGATCTAAACAAAACATGGTGGATGAGATAGCATCACCTTCTTGTAGAATCTACAGTGATAGGATATTGGCATTTTCCTTTTCTCACTGGAAAATTCTGATAAATTCAAGTTATCCTCCCTCCTTCCTTCCTGTTCTACACACACATGCACAAAGAGAGAGAGAGAGAAGGCATGCTGCTCATTCTCTGAGGTATTCTTATCTGGTGGTAAAGATGTAAAATACCACTATTTACACTTGATGAGTTGCTCACACAGCAAGAGCATATCTCAAAAATTCAGCCACCCAGAAATCACAAAATGATCACACCTCCATTTGGTAATATAAAATAGCAAAGGAAAATAAGGGCATTAAATGAACTTTATCTACTCTATATGAATATAAAAATATGAGCCACAAAGCAAGGTGGATCTCTGAGTAAGCCAGAGGAGCTTGGGCTGATTCCTGATATGTGTCTAATGATGAGTCAATGGCCCAGCTATTTATAACAGAGTCAGTCCCAGCAAGAGATAAGAGCCTGTGCGAAGCTTCATTAAAACTGGAGTTTCTGCTGGCAGCTCCCATACTAAAGAAACACTTGTGATACCATCAGTGCAGTAGTCCTGTCTAATAAACCAACAAACTCTTCATATTCTTTTAGCATCAGTCTATGGAATGAGAATATTAACATAGTTACATAAACTAGCCTGCAATTTTGAAAGCTACATAAAACAGAATTATCAAAGATTTTTGTCTTTGGCTATAAATATGATTTCAAACATCATAAGAAGAAAGCTCTTTTAAAAAGACAAGAAAACTAGATTGAGTTAATGTAGTACGTTATAAACATAAAGTTGATTAAATACAGAAAAATAACCTTCCAGATGCAAGTATATCTTAAGGAATATCATAAAGAACATTGAATATGTAGTCTGTATTTTTATAGTCATATTGCAAAAAATTTCATTTGATAATTTGAAAACTATACTTTTGAGGACCGGGTAAATTGATTGGCACAAACCTAATGGAGACATTAAGAATATAAACAGTTGGCCTTCATTTGCATATAGAGAGATGGCAAACAATTTTTACTATAAGCAATTCTGTCTCACCCTGGTAATTACAAGAACTGACTACATCAAGATCACTGGGCTCCTCCTTTTCATGCAATTATACCATATTGCTTGAATCGGAATTAAAGTATTTTGAGGGTTGCTAGAATCTCCATTTTTAACAGTCTACACACATGATTCTTAAGGACACTGGAACTAGTGAACTAAAACAGAGATTCTCAAACTTTAAGGAGAGTTTGTTGAAACTCATTGTTGGGCTCTGCCATCAGTGTTTCTCATTCAGTAAGTTTTGGGTAAGGGTTTGAAAATCTATATTTCTAACAAGTCCCCAGGTGATGCTGATGCTGTTAGACTAGCAATTACACTTTGAGAGCCACTGCATTAGAATACTGGATTATGAATGAGAATATGTGATAAATGGCCTAATTTAGTCATCATCAAAAACCATAAGCTAGTGATTTTTCTAACTTTCCAGTTCTCTTCCCTAAAATTAGTACAATCTTGATCATTTGCATGAAAATTACATTAGAAGCTCATCTGGAACCTTTCAGTTTTGAAGTTATAAAGTAAATACCTTATAAGGCTTTTATGGTGGATAAAGATAAGAAATGTGAAGCACTTGGTCTGACATATAGCTGGCATGTATTAAATTGAAAAATACTGAGATAACATGGAAAATGAAAATGCATACATGTGCAGTATCACTTAATCTCATCAAGATGCCTAATCCATGTTTCATCTTTACAACACTGCAGATGGGGATCTGATGCTAATACTATTAAATAACAGGGCAATGAGTCACCCCTAAAAATCTCATCTCCTCAGGTTAGAGAATTATCTAAGCCATTCTGGGAATGGACTTCAGGTCTTTTGTAGCTCAGAATTTAGCTCTCTCAGCCTTTTTCATCTCCAAAATGTGGAATACAGACAATTTTATAGATTCTCAAGATTTACAAGGCCAGTGTTTCTAGTTTGAAAAACCCATAATTTATATTTATGGTGGGCTTATATTTCCTTAGCCAACTCTTACCTACTTCTAAGGTGAACTTCAATGTCATGTGGTATAAAGGGCTATTCAGAATAGCTTACTGAAATAGACAGATTGGCCTGATAATTTCTCCTGAAGTTGCCTCTCAAGGAAAATTAACTGATCTTGTCTATCAACAGTTGCCAAGAAAGATAATAAATGGCCAGGTGTTCTGGATGCCCCTCTCTCCTACTTTAAAAGCACAATTTCAAAAAAAAAACAGTTAATAAAAATGAAGAAGGAAGCATTTTCAATATTGGTTATGGGTTATTTAAGTGGCCATTTTAAATCTTTTTCACTCCATGACAGGATGGAAGGTTAGGGAAGACATTGATAAAGATAGGAAGTGAATAATAAAGAAGTCAATGGCAGGTTTTAATAAAACTCCTGTATGCCAAAACAGAGGCAAGCTAGGGAGAGTTAAGGGATACTGCCTTCAAAGCCTATTTAGACATACTTTTTGAATTCACAGAGCCACAGAATGTGAAGGAAGTGAGTGACCTCTCCACAGGTTTGCCAAAGCAAGAATATGCCTGCTGAAGGAATCTCAATACAATGAAAGCATTTGGGAGAGCATTTTTGTCACTATGGAGGAGAAAAAAGTACACCTGGCTTCTGAGCTATACTTATATTTTTTTTATCATTATGAAAAGCTTTTTAAGATTAAAGGAAATCATCTAAGATTTTTATCTGTAAGAAGGTAGAGGAGGAAGTAGGACACACAAAAGTACAGCAAGTGAACAAAAATAGCAACACTGAATAAAACGAGATGAAGCCTGAAGTACGAACATATTATTTATTCATTTCACAGTCCCTGGAATCAAACAAGAATTACATGTTCTGAATACATCAAATATTAGAATTTTCCAGGGATTGCAAAAAATGTAAAAAAGAAAAGCAGAGGCAATGATCACACTACATCCTAAGATGGAACTTATTCTTGTTCTCACAGACACAATTAAGTGTTCTTACTAACACACCCCAAATTTTACTCATTCCCAACATTTTCTTTGCTGTTAGAAATCTCATGCACTACAATTATCTACTTTGGTCTCGAGGTAGCTCAGGAGACAGTGATCATTTTATCAAGGTTAGCCATTAATATCATTTTGCTTAGATTATCTGATTTAAGCCCCATAGATTTTTGAGATGATCATATAATTATCCCCATTTTTCAGATGAAGTAATGGAAGTTACTTGACCAGGGGGCACAGTAGGTGCTGCAGCAGGAGTCTGAGCAGTCGAGTCGAGTCCAGAGCCCCTGCTGTAAGTGGTGAGCTGTACTGCCTCCTGGGGAATCACCAGTGGGATTCTGATTCTTTCACAAGGTAACGCAGGGGTGGCACCAGGACCCACAAGGTCAACTAAACTGAACAACTGAGTAGGCTTTGACAGTGGCCCCAGGCTTTTGGGTAGCTGCCAAGCTGTGCTAGGGAAGAGATGGAAAATGAAGAGAAAGCATGAGATGGTACAGTGTGTAAGGCATACATCTGTAAATTTCATCTCAACGGAAGCCCCTTCCTTTTTTTAAGAATCTACTCTTATCCCATTCTGAGCTTAAAATTAGTATTCATATTTTTAAAACAGTGATGTTACTTAAAGACTCAGTATTTTAAATGAGAACTGTTCTTCAACCATAACAATTATATAGCTGACACTATGTGCCAAATACTGTTTAAAGCACTTTATAAATATCAAGCCATTTAATGCTCACAGAAATTGTATTAACACAATCCTCATTTTCTAGATAAGGCAAAGGAGTCACAGGTTAAATAATATTCCCACAGTCACACAAACAGTAAGTAGTGGAGCTGGGAAAAGAATCTGGGCAGTCTGGTGCTAGAATCCCCTTGTTTACCATTACATCACATTATACGTTAAAAATGAAAAAGAAATAGAAATAGAGTGAACCACAGTGGTATTTACTCTCTTTCTCACACTACTATGAGCAAGGAGACATATGAACTTCTTTAGGTAGCCTAAAATTTTCATTTCAAAAGTGAAGTTTCTTCAACTCACAGGCCCTCAAAATTTGGGATGAGGAATAAAAATTTTCAGTACTCTAAAGTCAAATGATAACAGGAGATGGTTTATAGCACATGGAGGTACTGCTAGGAGATACCAGGTAGGGTACATTTATGGTGGTGGTGCTGGTAGCAAAGCACTTAATTGGATTTGAAAAAAATTAACTACTAATAGAATCAAAACCATCTCAGCCATGATAGTGTAGAATGGTCTCCTGGTCCAGAAAATTGTGGTATGGGCAGCACCAATGAAACTGTTATCTGTCAGGTCCTCCAAACTCTGTTGTTCTGTGACAACTGAACTCTTAAAAACATCAGTTCTAATCTTCTAGAGTAATTCGGATCAGGGAGAATGCAAATGCACAAGTATGAATTTCCACCTTCCCTATACTCTTTTTCATTGCCTGGGTTGCATAAAATATTGACATTCCATCATTTCAGAGCATTGATGGCGGAAGTGTAAGTCAATTACATTACAAATAACCCAAGTACATGGAGAGCAAAAGATGAAATCCTAACCATCTCTCTACCTTCACAGCATTTTAGAGACAATTACTAAAGAAACTGAGAAGTAGATTATAGAGAGAGCTTATACAAATCTGGAGTCTAGCAATATATACATCTATTATAGAATAAATGCAGAAATTGTCCCATTTGAAAGTAAACATATATCTCAAGGGGTCTTATGAACACTGTATATAATTTAATCAATTCTTACAGACATTGTAAGTATTCACTATATTAAACTATAAAACAAGAGATCCTTAAAGAATGTTTCACTACAGAACTTAAAAAATATTTCATAAGAAAAACTTCCACATTTAACGACAATATCTCCAATTCAAAAATGCTCATGTGTTGGATAAATCAAGGAAAGATATTTTGATGTAGCCTTATAAACTTTAGGTTGAAATTATTATGATGAAGAAACATCCATCAAAGAAAATAAGACTACACATTCTATGACACCATAGACACCAAATTATCCACTCTGATAAGTTTTAGATTTCTCTGCCTGTTCTTTCTTGTTTTATCTTTTCTGACAGGATCATAAAGTAGAGAGTGTCTTAAAAGGCCTACAAAAATATGTGAGCATGTAGTGAATATTGCTATTCAGCATTTTAATTTTTCCATTGTCATTTCTATTAAAGAGAATTTACCAAAATATTTAATAATCTTACAAAATAAATATTTTACAAAAAAATCAGTTCAACCTTACAAAAAAAAACAACTAGAATTTTAGTTTAGGGAAATATATCTAGTTCAACTGGCAAAATGTTATTATTTATTTTTATACATTTGAAACATTTATAGAAATAAACATTTAAATAACTTTTCTCAATCTGAGCTAAAGAAAGTTGCCATGGGAAAGCTAAAAGCACATGGGAACTTTGCAGGATGACTTGACAGTGATGGTGAAGTGGAAATGAGCAGGAATTCAGGAGCCTGGAGTTTGCCAGATTCTCCTTCCTTGGACAATACTCTCATCAGGACTAATGAGATCAATGTATATTAGTACAAGTTATGGGGTCTTTATACACACATGTGTATATATATGTGTGTGTGTGTATATATATATGGTGGAGAAACTGCAACCTCGGGGCCACATGTGGACTTCTGGATCCTTGAGTGCAGCCTTTTGACTGAATCCAAATTTTACAGAACAAATCCTTTTAAATAAAGGGATTTGTTCTGTGAAGTTTGGATTCAGTTCACACTTGGTGATCTGGAGAGCCACATGTGGCCTTGAGACTGCAGTTTCCCCAGCCCGGGACAAAGTGTACTTACACAAACCTAGCTGGTGTAGTCTACTACACATCTAGGCTATATGATATGGCCTATTGCCTTTAGGTTACAAGTCTGTATAGCATGTTACCGTACTGAAAATTGTAGGCAATTGTGACACAATGGTAAATATTTGTATACTTAGACATATCTAAAAATTCAAAAGGTACACTAACAATACAGTATAAAAGATTTTTTAAAATGGTACAGCTGTCTAGGGCACTTACCATGAATGGAGCTTACAGAACTAGAAGTTGCTCTGGCTAAGTTGGTGAGTTAATGGTGAGTGAATGTGAAGGCGTAGGAGATTACTATATATTATTGTAGACTTTATAAACTCTGTACACTCAGCCACACTAAATTATAAAAAAATATTTTTTCTTTCTTCAATAATACATTAACCTTGGCTTACTATAATTTTTTACTTTGTAAAAAAAGTAAAAAAATTTACTTTTTTACTTTTTAAATTTTTTTAATATTATGACTCTTCTGTAATAACACTTAGTTTAAAAGACATTGAGCAACTGTACAAAAGTATTTTCTCTCTTTATAAACTTATTCTATAAGCTTTTCCATATTTTTAAGATTTTTTTTGACCTTTAAAAATATTTTTGTTAAAAACTAAGATCTATGCATACACATTACTTAGGCCTATGCAGGGTCAGGATCATCAATATCATTTTTCCGCTGCCACACCTGGTCCCATTGCAAGGTCTTCAGGGGCAACAGCACACATGGAGACATCATCTCCTATGATAACAATGCCTTTTTCTAAAATACCTCCTGAAAAACCTGCCTTAGTCTATTTTACTATGAGCTTTATTTTTATAAGTAGAAGGAGGACACTCTAAAATAAACATAAAAAGTAGAGTGTAGTAAATACATAAACCAGTAACATAGTTATTTATTATCAAGTATTCTGTACTGTACATAATTTTATGTGGTAGACTTTTATATGATTGGCAGTGCAGTAGGTTTGGTTACAACAGCACTACCACAATCACATGAGTAATACATTGTGTTATGACTAGGCAATAGGAATTTTTCAGCTGCATTATAATCTTATGAGTCTACCACCATACATGTGGTTCATCATTACTGAAACATCATTATGCAGGGTCTGACTATATACATATACACATGTCCATCATAAAGACATTATTTTATGCTTGAACCTAACATATAACCAGAGAAAAAAGTGCCAGACACAGGAACTAATATATAATAGGAACTAATTATGCTTTTTGTTTTGGCTTTATTTGTAAGTAATGGAACTATAATTCAACATAGCTCTATAAAATGGAAAATATTAGCTTCAGTATGATTGGTTCTAGAGATGAAAACATTGCTTTTAAGGCCCCCTCCCTCTTTCTTTCTACCAACTCCAAGTTTGCTTGCCTTGCTGTGTTGGCATCATCATGTAAATACATTCTTCCATGTGACCAGGGGAGAGTGCTGCAGATAGCTTCAGGTTTACATAGACCCTATAGTTCATGATTCCAGAAGATAAATCTTTTTTCTCCTGAGGCTTATGTGTCAAATCCCAGCTAGAGCTTTGACTTCACCTGCTGGAATTCAATGGCCATTTCTTAAATAATCACCGTGGCCAGGAGTGCATAATATTCTAAACTAGAAGCCTGACCTTAAGGCCAGAACAGAGTCATATTGTGATTTCTATTCCAAAGGCCAATGTGCTGGATGTAAAGTGGTTCCCCAAAGGAAACAATGGGCAAAACTTGCAGAATTATATGTGAGAATGATTTGTAATTATACCCAACCCACATCAAATTGAATATGAAAGTGGAACTTAGATGTTTTCACATGTGCAAGTCTCTTAATATTTATTTCCTGTGTCATGTTTAGGAAACTACTAGAGAATGTGTTCTAGATAAAAGAATGAGAAATCAGGATTTAAAAAAAAATCACACGAGGAAACAGGAGTTCCAACAAGAGAAAGGTAAACAGAATCTCTAAGATGTCGACACAGGATAATCCCATGGTAAATTCTACATAACTATCTTAGAAAGGTTGAATAAAAGACTGAGCATTATGAAGCAAATTGGTAACTACACAATATATATAATGAATTTGAAAAGAAATTTACAATTCTGTCAGAAATCTTTGACTAAATTAAGCAATGCATAGAAAATTACACAAAAGAAAAATGAGATAATTAACACATATAGGAAAAACAACCAATGTCCATGGTGAGGCAGAATAATTTTGAATACTTTGCAATGAAGTGTGGCTTATATTGTCTTTAGTTTTTGTGTCCTGGTGGGATTTGTGTAAAATTTCACAAGGGGATAGGAAGGATGATTACATATTAAATTGAAATAATAAATAAAAGTATTAAAGCACTAAAAATGTAGATTACTCACTGAAAAATGAAAAAAAAAATCCTGATCTCTGTTTGCATGTTTAATTAAAGAATTATTCACTGTATGGAGTGAGTGTTTCCATAACCTCAGTGCAGTGGTTGAAAAAAACGTTGGCTTCCGTAATAGTTACTGGGTCAGCCCTGTGTCAATGGAAGAATTGACCATAAAGCAATAGCCACTCTCAAAGTGAGCCAGCATCACCTGGAAAGATGGCAGGAGGCAAGACCAAGGCCACAGGGAAGTGAAGAGGGACAGCCAGCACCAGTGCAGTCAGAGAACGTGAGTTGCTGTGGTGAGAAAATGTTTTAGTAACTCAGAGACTCCAAGCAAAGGAAGGCGGGAAATGTAAGAAAGTGCTGGGTAGCCTCTGAGATAAGGGCCGCTTTTAGGGTACTTTTATTATGACCCACATCCTTTAGCTTTTCTTTTTATTAGTTGGGTCACACTGGGAAATATAAATAACACAATTACTACAGAGAAATATCATGAAGTGCATTCTGCCTGTATAACAGTACTCGTCTCTCTGGGGATAGGAAGATATATCTATACTTCGTTTATGGATTTGACTTACAAGGGGTACAACTTTCTCTATAGCTAACCTTATGTCTTTATCTCTCTACATATTCAAATTCATACTTGTTCAATATTGGCCATGGAACAAAATAATTTAAAAATTCTCATGTCCTAAGGTCTCCATGATTTATTTATTGTGCATCAGTGGAATCATTGATGAGAGAGATATTAGAGATCATTCATAACCACTACTGTAAGAAAATAAAAGAAGAAACCTTTATATAAACACTGAAGAGTGAGAAATTTGCCATTGAAAATGACTTTTTAAAAAACAGAGTAGAGGAAAAAATGAAATATTTTTAAAAAACATAATATGCAATTATGCTTCTAAAAAGTTAATATATGTGTGTGTGTCTGTGTGTGTGTTTAACGTGCAATCGTAGGAACTCATTATCTTCCATTCATGCGGTTTCCTGTAACTGATGCTGTATATTCACTGAAAAAACTGACATTACTGCACAGTCGGCTTAAAATTTTCAATGCAACACAGTGTAAAACCTTAAAGCTAAGCTCCGTTTCCACAGCAACCACAGTTTGGCTCCTCAAGCATCATTAGACCTTTTTTGTGGTCTTAAACTACATGTACATAGTGAGGCTTCCTGATCTTTGATGCACCATTTATAAGTTTTGTTGGTTATATAAGCCTAAGCCCGTGGGGTTTTTTCCTTCATTTAAAAACTCGATGACAATTTTGCATAAGAGTAGCTGTTGCGGTACAAATTGGAAAAAAAAAAGCATAATTGTGAGCAATTGGGCATTCAAATATATTTTCTATAAAACTGATGACTAATTCACTCAAAAAGATAAGGATTTGACAATTCATCTAGGAAAACAAGTCTGACCCAATTTTGAGGGCCCCCTTCTTCACATACAAATGCATACACATATCCTGGAGTAATTAAGGTTTTTCCTGAGCCACTGATGCTCTATTTCCAGTGGATAATCTTAGCTATTGCGGTGTGATGGCTGTCTCATGAATCTTTGAGACTAAATGGCTCGTGTGCACTGTGGATCATGGTCTTTTAATCACTCGTCTCTAACTCGCTAAGTCTCCTAGCTTCGTATAAAATGAATCAACCTGAGTCTATCCCATTTAAAAGGTTACTTCTTTCTCTGAAGAAAAAATGCCAATTTTTCTAATCATAAGAAATCCCTACCTCCCCACTGTTAAAGAAACAGAAGCAACTAAATTGAACCCTTGACAGAGCTTTATTATAGACAAGGAAATATTTACACAGGACCAGTCAAGAAAAGGTAAACATTAGGGTTTTTATCAAAATATCTGATTGGTTGCTTCCTAAAGGATTATGCCTTGTTTTTATCTTTTCTGATCAGATCTTAAAGTACAGATTACATTCAGATTTTGTTCACAACACTTCATGTTCAGAAGTTTTGGTGTCATGTTTGAGAATTATTACTTACAACCAGATTGCAAATATTTTCCTAGTGATTTTTTCCTTACTCCCATGATCATGATTTCTATTTACCATTTGAAATTTGTGTTTTGTGTACACACACACACATACACACACACACATGCCATACTGCATTTTTTTCTGAGTTGCCCACAGTAATGGTAAAGGAATATGTGAAAGGAAAAAGGCAGACATTCCCATTTCAGATGTGCAAATAATTCTGTTTATTCTATAATTACCTCATTTTGTTTTTTGAACAAAATTACTGGGCAAAATTATTTAACTGTGTAGATTGGTAACCGTACAGAATTATAGTTCATACACACATTGACTTCTCAGTGATTCTTAGTAATTAATCTATTTACAGCCAGCCATTCACGGTCTTTCACCTTACTCAGAGCTTGTATTCAAAAATCTACATTCTCCTCTTGCTTTCTAACCTCTTCTCCTTTAGCATAAAAATTTTTTTTCTTATCCAACTTGCGAACTTTTGTGAACCAATAATTGTTTTCCTTTTGTCCAGAAGAAATAAACCTGTTCATGTATAAATTATGACACCTTTGCTCTAGATACTGTTTCCACCTTTTGTTTTACATTGACAGTCTTTTCCTCCACTTCTAATTCTTTTTCACCACCTATAAACATGTCAAGTGTTTTCTATCTTAAAAATCAAAATACAATAAAATATTTTTTAAAAAACTTTACCATGTAATTTATCTCTGCCTGTTATTTCTTCTTTCTTATACTTCTAGGATGACCAAAAGAATAGTCTAAACTCATTATCTTTGTTAAATACCTATTGCTTATTTGTCTGTCCACAATGTTTAAATTTTTACTATTGTGACATTATTCCACTAAAATTGCACTAATTAGGCCTTATAGTAATGCTCTGATAGCTAGATCAAAAGTTATTTTTCTATTCTCTTCTTATTTTAATACTGGTTACTATGTTTTCTTAAATCTCTTGTCCCTTAGATTCCATAGTATCATCTTCTCCTCCTTATCTTGTTCTCCCCCTAGCTCCTTTGGGATCTTATTTATAAGTCCTTTATTTTTATTTATTTATTGATTGATTGATTGATTGATTACCCTACTCTGCCCTGTTCTCTCATCAACTATTTTTTGCTTTCATTATGTATTCTTTCCTTTGGAGATCTTGTACACTCTAATGGCTTTCATTGCCCAAATTTGAAACAATTACTTTCCCATCTCCTCCACCAAACTGTATTTTCTACTTTTATCTTTACTTTGTTCAGTAACAACAGGTGGCAACCAAAAGACCAAGACAGAATACTGGGAGTGATAGTCAATCCAGTTTTATCCATCACTCCCTTCCCAACTAGCCTAGAGTTCTACAAATTGTATGTTCCTAATTATAATTTAAATGCATCCTCTCATATAAATCTCTACTTATCACCTTTCTTCAGTTCCGCATAGATTACCTGGAAGGTTGAAATCACCTTTTACTTTGCCTCCCTACCTCCAGTATCCTTCTTTGCTGATACATTCTATAATAAGACATACTTTTCCCAAAGTGATGTGGTTTTTTTTACAAATAGAAATATGGCCATATTATATCACCCAAAATCCTTCAATTTTTGAATCACGTGAAGCTCCCTCATGAACTATATATGGTTCAGTATGATTTATTGCTGTGATCCTTAGCCTTTCTAAATTAAACACAATCTCTGATGGAAGAAGGCCATATTCTATTCAAAATTTATATTCTTAGTGCCAAGCACAGTCCCTTATACACAAAACAATTTAGTAAATACTTGCTGAAGGAAGGCAAGTCTGAACAAAAGATTCACATATGAAAATAAAGGCTCTAAGGGAAACCAATAAATATGAGAACTTATTTGTCAATAGACAATTGGATTTTAATAATGTCCCTGTAAGCAATTATATATGTAAAATCTCCACTCTATTTTCCCGTATTTATATCGACTAACATAGTGTTTCAAGTTTAACTCTATAGAAGACAGATATTTTTGTGTAGGTGGTTTAGTGGGGAATGATCTAAAGATTAGCACCTGCAAGAGAGGGAGGGAAGCAGGAGAAGACAGAGGCATAAGTTGAACTACAAAGTAGTTGTAAAAGGCTTCAAACAATCCCACAGGAGTTCTAGAGCTGAGATGGCCCATCAGAGCTGTCTTGAATTTAAGCAAGAGGACTGGGCCTCTGTAACCCATAAAAGACCAGTCATTGTGTGTGGGCTTCCTGGTGTGGCCCTATTGAGGGTGTGTGGCTTTGACCGAAGAAACTGCCCTTGTCAATGAGAAGCTATAAGACATCATCACGTAATACCCTGACAGTTAGATGAAGGAGCTTGGCCACTTACCATAGCAAGAACTGTCCAATTTCCATAGATATCTCACTCTCTCTTTCCCACTGCAAATGCTGTCTTTACAGCTGTCCAAACCACACACAAAACAACAAACTCCCTAGACTACCTTGGCCTCTCCATATATTCCTGAGACACTTCCCCCATGTCCAACCACCACCTGCTGAGACAATCAAACTCATAATGTTATTAAGCAGTTACATAATGATTGGGGAGGTACAAATACTGCCTAAGAGTATGGACTTCATTCCAAATTGCGGGCCTAATGCATTTTAGATTACTTGCTCTAAAGAAGATAATTTGGTCAAAGATTTCTCTTTAGAAAAATTAAACAGATGATTTTATATTATTTTAAAATAGTGTCCACCCTCTTTATATCTATATGTATATATAAACATATCTATATATATAATTTTATACATAAATAAAATTATAAAGATACATATTTATATTTATATATAAATAGAATGTAATACTTGCCTGATGCCAAGTAAGAGTACTTGAAAAATAGTGGATATTATAAATTAGATATAACTGCCTTTTGTTACTATAAAGAATTACCCTTTTTAAACAGATAACACTGAGTGGAAATATTCACTTGTCTTAAGAACTTAAGAAACACAATAGTGTTTCTACATAATCCTCACCCTATGGACATCAGTTAACCCACTCATTCTAGAACACACAGCTGGCATAATTCTTTTCTAGAGGGGGAGGGAAGGCAAAGGAAATATATGTAACCTTAACATTTGTACCCCCATAATACGCTGAAATAAGAAAAACCCACAAATATAATTTATTTAAGCAGTTTTCTTGACTCCTATTTGCCTACATATTAAAATACAAACTGCTTCCTCATTACATATGAAGTCCTTTTATGTCTGCCTTTTCTGTCCTATGGCCTCTGATCCTCGTGCCACAGCTTTTGTGGACTTTTCATGGCTAAAGCAACAATGGTCTTGTGCTAATCCAGATTTTGCACATGTTCTTCCCTCTGCCAGAGCTAAAAAGTTCCTCCTATATCTTCAAGAAGCATCTTAAAGCTCTCTTTTGTGAAACTTCCTCCAGCATCCTCAGACACGATGAGTCTTTTCTGCGTTTTCACTGCTTTGTTCATCAACATTGTTAGAATATTCGATGTTTGCTTTCCATAATTTGCTTAAATGATGTTCTTTTTTTCTATTTTAATCTCCATAACATCAATCATATTTGCTGATCCATGATAAGTGCAAGATATAAGTGCATTGAATGAATGAAAAGATATATGAATGATTTAATGGTTAAGGGGTAAATATGGTACATATTCCTAAAAGATTTCTGTAGGAGTATGTGTCAAACATACTTTCTCTGTTTTGCTATTGTTTATATTCTTTTTTCCTATCACTCAGAAAGCTAGAAAACATACTTCTTCTGCCAACATTTTCTCAAATGCCTGAAAATCACCAAATGTATGACTAATAATTTTTAAGCAATGATCTAAGAGCAATCACTATTAGAACATTAAGTTTTTTTCTGAGATTGTATCTTTTGTGTTATATTCCTATGATTTTCTTATTCCTCCCTATAAATGCCACATAGTTATGTATATTTTTGTTTGATAATTGACTGTTTGGATATTTTTGACTTTCAATATATGTTTCAGATATATAATGATAATGACAAAATATTATATTACTAAATATAACTTTTTGAAAGCTTCCTGTAACAAACATTAATTCATTTTTTAAACAAATATTTTATGGTCATGACAAATCCCTCATCTCTTTTCCAGTACTATGTAACCCAATTCTTACAATATTATAATTTCTATCAAAATTAACCACAATTATCAAAATTATCAAAATTAACCACATCTTTATTTCTGTTCACATTAGTCATAAGAAGCCCGAGAATCAGGCTCATCCACCAGCACTTGGATTCCCAATGTCGTAAGGCTTTACGTATCTTCCCATCTAACTCCATTTCCTAATCCTCTCCAACTTCTGAAATCTTTTCAATTTATCTCTAGATCTCAGATCATATGATCAGCAAAACCCCCCATGTCATCTGCTTCTATAGTCAACATTCCCTCATCTTCTCATTATAACGACAACTATATGAGTTTCTCAGAGGACATTGTTTATCCTAGTATCAGTTAGCTTGGCCTGGGAAACAAAAGCCACTCTAGAATTCAAAACAGGAAGGTTTTAACAAAGTTAATTAGAGACTTACATACCTGCTGGAAGAGTAGGGGTAGTGAAGGTCAATGAATATTTTGCTGGAGTTCGTAAAATCAAGTAATGCCTACACCAAAGCTTAGTCACCAAAGCTTTTAGCAGTCTATAACACCATGGAAGATGATTTCCAAGGGCACTTCTAGAAGCTGCTACAAACCATTTTCCATCTACCCATATGCCTGTCTGCAGGTATCCTCAGAGAATAGTGCCCTCTCCTTTTTCAGCACCCCAAATTTGCCCAAGTATATTTCCTCCTCTCATAGCCTTCACCAGGTAGATAAAAACATAGTCATTCTTCCAGTTGCTTAGAATAAAAATGTTAGAATCCTTTGTGACTCTTTTCTTCTCATATTGTACATCTTATCAGAAAGCCCTCTTGGCTCTACCTTAAGAAATGTCTACATCCGTTAATACCAATTTGCTGATGAGTACATGTGGTGCTTGTTTTTACATTCTTGAGATACTTCACTTAGTAGAATAGGTTCCACCTGTATCCAGGAATATACTGACCACATCTCTAGCTCTATTACTATGGCTTAAACAATGCCATAATCATCCTTTTCTAGGATAGTAGAAAAAGTATCCTAACTGTAACTCACTTCCATCTTTGGCCCCAGATCATCTACTGGATATCACTCACACACACACACACACAAAAATACTGTAACTCTCCATAAGGGGCATATATTATATAATATTCTGTAATGTGTATGATGATGGAGATTCATTTTTTTATCTTCAAGACCAATTTTTTTTTCTTTTTTTTCTTTTTGAGACAGGGTCTCACTCTGTTGCCTGGGCTAGAGTGCCATGGCATCAGCCTGGCTCACAGCAACCTCAAACTCCTGCGCTCAAGCGATTCTCCTGCCTCAGCCTCCCAAGTACCTGCAACTATGGGCATACACCCCCATGCCCAGCTATTTGTTTCTATTTTTAATAGAGACAGGGTCTCGCTCTTGCTCAGCCTGGACTCGAACTCCTGACCTCAAGCGATCCTCCCGTCTCGGCCTCCCAGAGTGCTAGGATTACAGGCATGAGCCACCATGCCCAGCCAGGACCAAGTTTTGACATCATTTAGTCACAAGTATTAAAATAAAAATATTCCCAATAAATAAATATATAAACTGAAAATCTTCCAGAAACCTTGATCAAAGAAAAAAAATTATTAATGTACTTATTGTTTTGTATTTAAGAGGAAGAAAGATGTATTTATATATAGAATAAGGATAAACTGGATTTAGAAAGATTACAAATATAAGAGAGGCAAAATAATTAGTTAAATATATGCTAGAAGAATTTAAAAGGCTTGGAATTTTAAAAATCTAAAGGATTTACTATTTTAAGAAGTGAAATATCTATTGTGAGGTAAGAAGGAGGAAAATTAGGTGTTGAGAATGTGGTCACACTTTAGTATCCTCTGATTGTGAGCTGTATGATAGAATAAATTATTCAAATACTTTAAGCTCTGATATTCTTGTCCTTGTCAAAGCTATAATGAGATATCATTTCACCCCAGTTAAAATAGCTTTTATCAAAAAGACAGGCAATAACGAACACTGATGAGGATGTGGAGAAAGGGGAACCCTCCGAAACTGCTGTTGGGAATGTAAATTGGTGCAACCACTATGGAGAACAGTATGGAGGTTCCTTAAAAACTAAAAATAGAACTACCATATGACTCAGCAATGCCCCTGCTGAGTATATACTCAAAGGAGTGAAATTCAATATATCAAAAAGGTATCTGCACTCTCATGTTTATTGCAGCACTATTCACAATAGTCAAGATACAGATCAACCTAAGTGTCCATCAACGGATGAATGGATAAAGAATTTATGGTACATATGCACAGTGGAATATTACATAACCACAAAAATGAAATCGTGCCATTTGCAACAACCTGGATGGAACTGGAGAACATTATGTTAAGTGAAATAAACCAAGTGCAGAAAGACAAAATTTTTCATGTTCTCAGTTATATGTGGGAGCTAAATATTAAAAACAATTGATCTCGTGGAGACAGAGAGTAGAATGACATCAGAGGATGGAAAGGGTAGCAGGGAGAGGGGATAAAGAGGAAAGAGTTAATGGGTGCAAAAATATAGTTAAATAGGAGGAACAACATTTGATAACACAACATAGTGACTATAATCAACAATAAGTTGTGATATACTTTAAAATAAAAGTGTGGAATTGGAATGTTCCTAACACAAAGAAATGATAACTGCCTGAGGTGGCAGATACCCCAATTGCTCTGATTTGATTAATTCACATTGTATGCCTGTACCAAAACATCACATGTAACCTATAAAGATATAAAAGTATTATGTAGCTATAATAATTAAAAATGAAAAATATTCTTATCATTCTTCATTTGTTCAACAAACGTTTATTGTTCATCTGTCATATATTGTCATTCTGCTGGACATTGAAGATATCATGGGGAAAAAGTAGCAAAAGTACCTATATTGATTTATTTTATAATGCTACTCTACTGCGTCCAAAAGAATTACCAAGTGAATATGTTTAGAGCTATGATGGAAGAAGCACAAGGTGTTACGTTATGGGAGCCGTAAGGGAAGGGCATATAACGTGTAACAGGGGTGATGACAGCACTCTTGAAAGATTTAAAGAAGAAAAGAGACTTGACAAACAGAATTTGACAAACAGAAAAAGCATTTTGGCATGAAGGTAATTAATAGTGCCTCAGACAAATCTAACAGTATATTCAAGGGCCTAGAAAAAAGAGAGAGTTGACTATGATTTAAAAATATGTATATTGGGGCTGCATCATAGAGTGTGTCAGAGCACGGAGTGGGAAAAGATAAAGTTGGAGTGATAAGTAGAAGGTAGATCAAAAGACTATATAGATCAGTGTTTCTCAAAATTCATGTGCACAGAAACCATCTAGGAGACTGTTGAAACCTAGATTCCTACTCAGTAGGTCCGGGATGGGACCCTAATATCTAACAAGTTTTCAAGTAATGCCAGAGCTACTGGTCCCTTTGTCATTCTTTGAGCAGCAAGGATTTAAAACATGTTCAGGGATTTGAATCTAATGTTTTGTTCCCATGGGAACTCAGCCTATTACTATATCATGTGTATGTTTGGGGTTTCAATATATGATACCATAATTGTGTAGAAATCCTTGTTGATAAATCATTATAAAAGTAATCTCAGAGGAAAATAATAATGTATTGTTCATTTCACAATTGACAACTAACCACAGGCTGCTGAATCCCTCCCATAAAAGTCAACCCCCTCTAAAATGTAGAAGATAGAAGAATTGGATTCTAAAAAATAACAACATGATAAGAAAAATAAGAAATATTTAGTGGAGACTAGAGGCTGTGTGTACTCATATGGATGGAAGATGGGTGGATGCTATTGGAATTGAGGAGTACTGGAATCGGCAGACTATAATTAGGGAAGAGTTTAGTTTGTTTTTTAAAGATTTTCTTCTGTCTCTGCCCAATTTCTTAGGCAATTATTTTCTTTCCTATTTCAAAGAAACCAGCATCTCCATCTTTAGCCAATGGGTTATCTGAGTAGCAAAAAGCCTTGCATGTGTGTAAGTGCAAACAGACTGGTCTCCTTGCTTCTCCAAATTCCAAGGCTTGTGGTTTATAATTTAGGGAATATCTAGTCCATTCCTGTTGCCATAACAATATACCTTAGGCTGGGTAATCTACAAATAATAGAAATTTCTTTCTCATAGTTATGAAGGCTGGAAAGTCAGAGATCAAGGTGCTAGAAATTTGGAATCTGGTGAAAGCTCACTCTCTGCCTCATACATGGCACCTCTTGCTGTGTCCTCGCAGGATGGAAAACGGGCACACGGCTCCTTCAAACATCTTTTACAAGGTCACCAATCCATTCATGAGGGTTCTACACCTCATGACTGAATCACCTTCTATGGGCTCCACCTCTTAATACTATCACATTGGCAATTACATCTCAACATATAATTCTGGGGGGACACTTTCAGACCATGGCAGGGAGATTACCTCTTCCTAATACTGTACTCCCTAAAATTTCACAGGTAGAGCCTTGACTTTCATAAAAAAAAAAAAAATCTTGACCTGAAGATTTACCCATTAATATGCTAGCAACCAAAATTAATCAGCTAGAGTTCTTTGATCTCTGAACCTCTCTGGCCTAGGGCTTATCCCTTCCTTTCTTTTAAAACTCAAAGAGACTGATAAAGATTGAGGTTTTTGATCCCCCTGTAATATACATCATTAGACAGAGGAACTGAAACTCACTCTTCATCACCCTGGAAGATAGAACATGGACTTATGGACACTAGATGTACATGGGTTTACATAACTGAGACATTAAAGGATTTCAAAACTCTAAAAGAATATACTTTACAAAGCAGATGAAGCAAGAATTTAAAATATGTATGATAAATATGCTTAAAGACATATGGACATATATGAGCAATTGGAAATAAAAGAAAATCATAAAATTAATCAATTGGCATTATGAAGAATAAATATTTAAAATAGATATTAATAAGATTATAGAATAATAAGATAGATGACATTGCAGGCTGTGTTCTCCAGGAAGCAGACACTGAGGTGGAGGTAGGAGTGCAAAAGCTTTACTGAAGAGTAACAACTGTGAAATAAAGAGGGAAGTAAGCAGGATTGCACAAGGAGAGCAATCAGACAATGCCACAGACATGATTACAGTCTCTGCCAATCCATGGGGGAGCTCATAAATAAACATTGGCCGTTTTAGGAATACTACTTTTGATGGGAATGCTTAGGCCTTTAGAATACAGCCTTGCTAAGTCTTTGGCTAGATACAGCCCCAAGAAGAGTATGGCCTTGGCCCAAAAGTTGAGACCTATTCTAAATAAATTAATAGTTAGGGGCTGTCATCTAACCTCGTTCTTCAAAGTTTTTTAGCTATATTATTGTTTTTTGCAACCAGTGTTGCAATTGAGGAATCTAATGTCAGTCAGGAATTTGATTGCATTTTGGTGATTTTTGCTTTTATCTGGAAGCTTTTATAATATAATTGTTCTCTGTCATTAATCATCTTAAATTTTACAAAATATATGTTGAAGTATTTTTTGCTATTATGAATCCTCTATTTGATACATTATAAGCCTTTTCAATATGAGGCCTTTCATCTTACCTTATGTAAGAAAATTATCTTCATTATTTCACCAAATGTTTTCTTCCCTCTTCCAGATGTCTCACTCACATGGTTGGGAAGTTGATAGCAGGTGTTAGCAGTGAGCTCAACTAAGGTTGTTAGCTGGGCCTTGATTCTTCTTCATGTGGGCTGTTTGAATGTCCTTGTATCGTAGCTGGGTTCCAGAAAAGTGGAAGAGAATTATGGTAGTCATCTTAAAGACTAGACTGGGAAGTAGTTTAGGGTTAGTTCCACCAAATTCTATGCAGTTAGCTAAATTGCTCAAAAACTCAACCCCCATGCTAGAGGGTACACTTCACCCCTCTGTTATGAAATGCTTTCATTTTGCTTGACCTACTGGGTAAGATAAGTGATTGGGTAGAAGACGGAATATCTTTTACTTATATAATAGATAGTAGAATTTGGCAAATTATTCTCTTGCTTTAATTATGTATGTAATAGAAGTATTCAATACAGATATCTTTCTGGGTGAATTCCTCTGGATCTACTAGCAACTGTTTTCTTCAATTGTTCTTACCATCTGATGAATATCAATTCCTGGGCTAAAGTCACAGTAATTTATTTTATTTTTTTCCTTTCTTTTTCATAAGTGAAAGGACTAACTGGTACTTATTTATTTATTTATTATTTTATTTTGGGTTTTTTTGGTATTCAGCCATGTGTTCAAGTGACACCATATTCCACTCTTGCGGGGAAGTGTTTTTGAGACAGTCCCTCCAGGAGATCAGCTGCTTCTCACCTCAAAGCCAAGTCCCTAAGATAGGGGTCGCCACAGAGGATAAGGAAATTGATAAGTGTAGAGAGAATTAAAAGAATACACAGAGACTAAGGTATAGTTTATAGTTTTATATATAAAAGGATCAGATATAACACAGCGAGGAATTCAGGAGACTGGCGTATCCCCATGAATGCCAGCTATATTGTTAGATTCATACAGGTTTTTATAATCACAAACATCAATTACCAATTGTCAGGGTAACATATTTGCATATCAGGGAATGCGGTTGCTAGGGGATACAGGTAGTGGGTTAGGGTCAAAAGTCCTCTCAAAGGGCTTCTAATCTATCTAGGTGAACAAACAGGTACAAAGTCTTTCAGGGGCTAACTTCTAAGTTCTAATAGGTAGTTGTCAATTAACAAAAGTATAACAAAAGAGGTATAGTGACTCTATATTTCTTTGATTAGTTATGGTGGACTTAAAAGTAGACAGACAGGAGAGACCAGGAAACCCATCTCTAATAAACATGTCGTTTATAACCACCAAGGCACATCTCTGGGCAAAGTGCACTCATCGTCTCCGGCTCCCATCCTGTGGCTCATATTTGCCTTGTCTTGTCTTTCAAGACACAGGGAAGCTCACAGATTTGGAGATACTGGGAAGTTTTCCTAGAAAACATCCCTACCAGAGATTTGAGAGCTCTCCCATGATAGCAGCCTCTAATAAGTGAACCAATGAGTCCACACATTCCTTCAGGGCAAAACCTTGCAAACTCCTGTTTCTGTCTTTAATATAGCAATATAGGGTGATACAATAAAAATAATGATCTTATGAGCCACATCTCATTAATTCCTCAATCATATTTTCCAACACACTCTTATATTTCTGACTCATATTTCACAAATAACTAAAGCAGGATCCCAGGACCTTCTTCTTCTTGTCAAAATGAGTGTAATTTTGAAATGAATGGATGAAGATGCATTTAATATTTTGATATAGTTCAGTAGTGGTTATTTCTGTATAATTCAAGTTTTACTTAACTCTTCTTCATTTTCTCTGTGCTACTTTGGTTCAGTGATTGAATTTAGCAGTGAAATGATTTTTCTGTTAGTGTACAAAAAGAAAGCCTTATTATTTCTTCAAGTTCAAGGAAGATTCCCCATGAGATGCAATTTAATGTTTTAGATTATTTTACTTTATGTCTTTATGTTGAACTATTGGACATGCTTAATTATTGGGTAACACAGTGAAATTGTGACAGGATTTGTTCTTTCAAACAAGCTTCTAATTTATCTTACATCTCATTTCAGTGTTTTTGTATTTCATTGCAAAAAAAGAAAAAAAAGAAAAACAAGAAAAACCAGGATGCAAATGTATGCCATATGCTTCTTTCCTATTCAGACATAAAATTTCATTTTTACCAACTTTCAACTGAGCTCAGCTTTCCCTACACGAGTGATAGCAAAAAGTCCTTCCTGAGATTAGAGTTGAATCTACAAAGGGCACTCTATTTACTAATGTGATATAATACACAAATTATTAAATAAAATATATGGATATGCAGCTCTTTGGATGGTACATTAAATATGTACATAATCATACTCTGTTCTCTGCTTTCTTTGATGTCATGCATATGTTTTTTCCCCTAACTGTCCTCCATAAAATGAAAATATTTTCCATTATAAAGCAAATGTTCTTTCCTTTTTGCAGAAAACATCTTCTTTTTCTCATAAGCTTATAAATGCTATAAAAGTAAAAGGCAGCTACTTTTACATATAGGAAAAGAAATAAACTATATGAATAAATGGCTCACCCACTTTAGTCAGCTGGTTGTTACAATTGTGATTCCTTTATTCATAAAATGTTCTGGACAATTTATAAAATTAAAGATATATTTAGCTGTATTTTCTCACAGCTGGAAATGTAATTAATAAGCTATTTCTAAAATCATTAATAATGTAATGAATCATATAGCTTCATATTAAATATACATATATAAATGTATGTGCGAAAAATAGAATTTCTCTCTGTATGTTACGTATGACTATAAAAAGAAATATTATTTAGATAAAATGATACTCTAAATAATTTTAATTTGTAAACTGTTTTATAAATATATCATATTAGGATATTAAGGTTGTGTTTGCCCAATTCCAACACTGAAAATTGGAAAATATACAGTTTTAGACTAAAAAATACCAAATAATATTTATTTTTATTATCTTTTGATGAGCTGCGATTTCATTTACACTGGTCACTATAGTAAAAGGGAAAAAAAGCAAAATGTAGCCAATTTTGTAATCAGTGAAATAAAAACTTTGTGTAGTTGCACTGTCTATACACAGAACTGAATAATTTATCTATTGTGTTTCCCGTGGTGTTTGCTCAAGCAACAAACTCATAAGTGATATGCATTAAACAGGTCCCACTGACCCAGTACTGTGCAATGGAGGATACCAAAGAAGACATTGCTTCTGTCCTTAGCTTACCATTTAATGATGAAGCAAAGGAACAAAAGGTAATGAGAAAGCACAATGTGCTCAAGAATTTGGCTCTTAATATAAATGCACTGGCAATTCATAAAACAAAGAAAGATTGATGTAGAAGTGAATTTTAAGAGTCAGCTAAGGTCACAATGGATATGGTACTGGATGTATGACCCTGGTTTTTATTTTCCCTATCTCCTCAGCCTATCCAAATTATAACCATTCTTTTTTATTAAAATCAAGTCTAAGTTCTTAAAATCAATCTTTTTTGAGTCTCTCTACTTCTCATATCTGAAGTGTTTTACTAACCATTTAAGTATTTATTGTCTTATATATACTCATTTCTTATATGAAAAATTCTTTGATTTACTAATGTATCTTAGCACATATCCTTGATAATTTTTAGAAGTCAATTTCTGGGTTTTTACATGTTAAGGATTGTTCCACATTTTACATTTCACCTTTGCCTTCCGAGTTTGTATCCATTTATACTTTCACCAACCAATGACTATTTTCCATATACCATTTATCATGTATTTGTCAACAGTGGTCTCAAGTCCTCAGGTCTCTCTCTCTCTCTCTCTCTCTCTCTCTCTCTCTCTCTCTTTCTCTCTCTTCCCCTCCCTCCCTCCCTCCCTCTTTTCATAGCCAGACTTCTCACATGGAGGCTGAAGTCAGTCAGAGTGAATGCCCAATGAGAAATTGATTGAAACTGAGTTGCTTTTTTTTTACTCATCCTTAGACGTCAAACAGTATCATTTCCACCACATTATACTCCTTGAAGCAGTAACAAGGACCAGCTCACGTTAAGTGGGAAGAAAGCATGATTAAATCCTTGGCAGCTTTATAGAAAAATGATATTTAATGTTTTTTGCAATTCTACCATTATTAATAAAGTTAAATATTCAACAAAATATGCTTATTAGTCATTTGTATATTCACAAGAGGCTTTTTGATGTATTTCACACTTTTGCTCAATGTGCTTTTCTTCCTATTATTTTAAAATGCACATATATTTAATTAATTTGATTTTAATTCTTTCTTTTTTAGAGACCAGGTCTTGCTCTGTCACCTAGGCTGGAGTGCAGTGGGCCAACCATTGCTCACTGTAATCTTGAATTCTTGGGCTCAAGGGATCTTCCTGCCTCAGCCTCTCGAGTAGCTGGGACTACTGGCATATGCCACCATGCCTGGCTAATTTTTTTTTTTAATTATTTGTAAAGATAGAGTCTCCCTTGTTGTCCAGTCTGGTCTCAAACTCCTAGCTTCAAGCAATCCTGTCTCAGCCTCCCAAAGCTGTAGGATTACAGGCATGAGCCACTGCACCCAGCCTATTTAGTTAATTTGTTTCTATAGTTCCTTAATTGTTTACTTTAATAATAATAATTAATCTTTAAAATTTAACCTTAGGTTAAAATTCATATAGTTTTTAGTTGTTTTCCTAGGAAAAAAAGCACCGTTGCATTAGGTATGCTTTTATTTTTCTTGTCTTTCTTTAATAGTAGACCTATGTGATCAATGAGCATATATTAGGTACTGAACAAATGTTTCTTGAACAAACATCGGAAATCAATGATCCTACTTACTGATTACATCAGCTAGCTGAAGGTCACACTTAATTGAATTGAACTATTTTTCCTGTTGTTTCGTGGAAATCTTGGCCTACAGAGTGAAAAGTGCTTTCAGTCACCTTGTGGCAATCATATATAGTGAGTTATTCATTTTCAGTAACTCAAACATTAAAGTCATTATTAAATAAAAATGGACACTTTACAAACAGAAGAATGAAAGGTAATAACTTGCATACTTGATGTAGTAGTTTTCAAATTGAGTGGAGGGGAAGGGACAGGAGGAAAGGGGAGCGCAGGGGAACCTGAGCAGCCCTACCTGCTTGTGTCTTCCCTAAGTGTCATACATGTGAGCAAAGAAGACTTAGAAATGATCCCGGCCCCAGCTGACTACAACCACATGAGAGACCCCACACGAGCAATGCCTACAGCCCAGTCAACCCACAGATTTGTGAGCAAAATAAGTGATAGCTAAATATTTTAAGGCTGCGATCCCCAAGCCCCTGGGTTGCAGACCAGTACCTGTCCATGACCTTTAGTTAGTAACTGGATCTCACAGCAAGAGGTGAGATAGCAAAGCTTCATTTGTATTTACAGCCACTTCCCATAGCTTCCATCACCCTATGAGCTCCACCTCCTCTCAGAACAGCAGCTGCATTAGATTCTCACAGGAGAGTGAACCCTGCTGTAAACTGCACATGCGGGGGATTTAGGTTGAGTGCTCCTTCTGCCAACGCAATGCCTGATGATCTGAGGTGGAGCTGAGGCAGTGATGCAAGCTCTGGGGAGAGGCTACAAATACAAGTTATCATTATCAGTGAGATTTGACTGCACAATAAATATATTGCACTTGAATCATCCCCAAACCATCTCCCCCAACCCCATCCATGGAAAAACTGTCTTCCATGAAATCGGTCCCTGGTGCTAAAATGGTTGGAGACCATTGTTTTAAGGTTCTTGTGTGAGGTGTTTTTTTTTTTGTTTTTTTTTTTTCCTTAGCAATAGATAAGTCAACACATGGTAAATGATTTCATGAGAGAAAACAACTGGAACTTTTGAAACAATTGAAACTTTTCATTAAAAGTTTCTCTTTAACTAAAACGTCTAAATGTCTGAAGGATCAAATGCCATCTTATATTGTTTTACCTGTATCAAAAATACCTCCAAATTAGACTTATACCTAATTCTGGATGAAGGAGGGTCAATTACACCACATGTACTTATTTAAGTAGAGTTTTACATTTTATACTAGATTATTGGAAATAATCATCTACATTTTTTGTCATATTTTTAATACTTGGTCCCTTTCAAATGAGAAATTTCATTTAAAATAAATACTATCAGCTCTATCTGTGGTTTCAGTATTTCTGGATTCAACCAACCATGGATTGAAAATATTCAGATAACAGAATTCCACAACATTCCAAAAAGCAAAGCTCCAATTTGCCATGCACCAAGTACTACATGGAATCCAGATGAATGAAGTGATGCATAGGCATTGTTTTAGGCATTATAAGTAATTTAGAGATAATTGAAATTATACGGGAAGATATGCTAAGGTTATATGGAAACACCACACCATTTTATATGGGGACTTGAGCATCCATGGATTTTAGTGTCCACATGGGGTCCTGGAACCAATCTCCCCCATGGATACCAAGATATGACTATATATAGAAACAAGCATATTACTTCAAGAAACAAATAGAAATTTTATTGTATCGTCAAGAGCTAAAACCACATTCATTACAAACAAATGTTCTTTAAGTCAATATTTATAAGGAAAAAAACTGAAACTGGTGGATATTTAATATTATAAATTATAAAAAACCTTTTCCTTTTCCTTAAATGTATAGTCAAAAGTGGAAAGAGAAAACAAACTCAGGAGAAGAGTTCAAATATATTACCTATTCTGGGCTTGAGTGCAACAAGGTAAAAATAGCAACTAAAAAAGTATGGAAGTACTTTGACTCTTCCAGTTTCACCCATCTTTCTGATTTGTGAAATTTATCATAGTTAAGACTTTACTATTTTGTGGTTTTGATCCTAGTATTATACGGCCTCTGACCACACAGGTCAGAGTTAGTTGTATGAGTGCTTGCTAATGAATGTCTTTCTGCACTTTACAGTTGCATTTAGTCTGCCATAAAAATATGACCCTATATACAGCAGTAAAAATGAAGAATGAATGGAAAATACTCCTAATTAATTAACTAAGCTTAGCTTAATCTTACAATCAGTGCATTGGCAACTGTAACTTGTGAGAGACAAACCAAAGAAAGAAATGAAGTTAGAGAACTTTAAAACGAAAGAAACAACAGTGAGCATTTACTTTTCTTTATCATTCCCTTCCTTACTGTATTTATCTTTAATAACCTTCTTTGCAATGAGAACATTTAAAGGTTGAATTAGTGTTTGTAGACCTTTAAGAAAGAGGAATTTCAAAGGGATGATGTTAAAAATTCAAAATATATGTGGTATAGGAAGTATCAAATGATACAAGGTTCACTGATAAGGGAGATGAAATATCCAAATAAGAATTTTTTAAAAAAATAAAAGGATAAAAGAAAAATATAATGTGAAGCATTCTAATAAGTAAATGGAGATAAATTTGATGAGGAAATCAATATCTTGTGAAATTCTTCCATACTTCAATTTTCATCTCTTCCATGAATTCGAAACAAAATGGTCAAAACCAGTGCAATACCTGGAACATTACTCTCTCTTTGACACAGGCTCTCCATTGCTCTCTAACTTATCTATATGCACTTTTGTTGCCAATAAATGAAATAGTCATATGCTTTTTCTCTAGGCCAAACACCTTTTTGCTATTCCTCTAAATCCTGCATTTCAAATCCCAACCCATATCCCAATTCCATCAATAAAATTTTCTTAATCACTCCAGCTCTAAAGTCTGATACTACTTTTGGTTATGTCATTCAATTGGGTTTTACATACAAAATTTTGTAATTTATGAGAACATTCTAGTTTTCTCATCCACAAAATTGGAAATAATAAGACATACCTCATTCTTGTGAAAATAGATAATGCTTATCAATTGTGAAATTCTTTTATCCTTCAACTTTCATCTCTTCCATGAATTCAAACCAAAATTGTCAAAACCAGTGCCATACCTGGCACATTACTCTCTTATAGATGTATAAATATAGTAAGTTCTATATCAATTTATTTTTATCATAATATTAACCTTGTATAGTCGTTTATATTTTTGAATATATTTATGGATTCAGGAAATATAATATGCACCTTTGAATATTTGTTGTATTTTCAGCATGTTTTTGTGGAATATGTTTAATGATAAATCATCACTTTCCACATCCAATTTTGTGTTCCCTATTTTTAAGGGATCTATTTGTTTTTATTTTGAGCTTTGTTCTCCTTATCTTTCTATATTTTACCAAGGAAATGTGATGCAAAAGACCATCAAGCTGAATCTCAAAGTTGCACTCCAGCTATAGCATAACCATCAGAGCAATTTCCTTTGCATCTAATTTTGTCTCCATCTCTACAATCATGTCTTATTGTTCAGTCTTTATAGTTGCTCAGTTCTACAATAAGCAGAATCTTGGATATTAATGTTCACTCCAAAGAATTCTAGTTGAATCATTTGTAGCTAAATTCAAGCTATAAGTATATATTACTTTTTCTTCCTTAGAAGGTAATTGATATGGGGCTGAACAGCACAGTACAGCAGAAACGACATAAATCTGGGAATCATACAGAAGTACATTATTTCTTCACATAAGCATAACTTTTTAGTCATATAACCTCAGGAGAACTACTTAGACTCTCTGTACCTCACTTAAAACATTATTGCAACAGCATATTTCAAATTTCATCATTATTGTTAAGACTACTGCACTAAAAGACAACATCTGAAACAAACTAGGCTCCCCAAGACATGCATTGTTTTCCTTTCTTCACCTGGATAACTATTAAAAAACACACTGGCATTGCTTATAATAGAATTTCTGTTTTTCTGAAACACAATGGGCCCAAGGAGATTTACATAGTGCCAAGTACCAAGATATAAAAATAATTGAATTACTTTCATCCCATCTCAATTTTTAGGTAACTAAAAAGAAAGCTGAATAACCTTAACCAAGAAAACAACATGTACATTTTACTATATTGCTACATAAGAGATACTGTCTAGAATGGAAATAAACTCACAAATGTGTGTGTATATATTATATAGATTTACATATATAGGTATATTTTCTTAAAGATAGCCCAAATGAATACGGAATAGTTAAAAAACTAAAACCAGATATTTTTTTCTTGGAGTTCTTACAATTTCTAACTCTGGTATGACTGGGTATTTTTAATCCTAATGTAGGGGGTTTTTTTTGTACAAAAGATGTACAGAGAGACAATTTACTGAACTTGTTCCAAAACTTTAATTTTAAGATAAATCTAGATATTTTTAAAGTTTACATGGAATGTAAAATATTTATATTACATTTGGAAATGTTTATAACCTTGGAGACTCATTTTTTTGGTTTCATATGCATGCATACAATAAAATCATATCTGGGACCCCAGTTAATTTGTTTGGCCACCCATGTTCATTCAAAATAGTTTGAATGTTAATGACTCATATTTTATTGCTTTTTTAAATGGCTATATGATGTAAACTTCTTCCAATGTTTCTTGAATTTCCTATTTTCTTTATAGCTCAATCTTTATGATTTACCAAACACACATATAGAATACTGGTGATCCAAGGATTATTTTATAAAATCTATAAATTTTCTCTTTAAAATTTTTATTTTTAATACTTAGGTAAATATAGATTTTACATCATTTTCTTATAAAAATATTTATATTACTATTTTTTTTCTTTTTTTATTTTTTTATTTCAACATATTACGGGGGTACAAATATTACAGTTATGTATATTCCCCATGCCCCCCTCGAGGCAGAGCCTCAAGCATAACCACAC
>VBSM01002616.1:942136-955288 GCA_008086735.1 Cheirogaleus medius | reverse complement strand
GAACACTCCTACATTGCTGGTGGGACTGCAAACTAGTTCAGCCTCTGTGGAAAATAAAAATATTTATATTACTATTTAGAGCAACTTGCAGATACATTGCTTTCCTTCTAATACAGATTCAGACATGTTAAATTTACTAACTAAATAATCCTTAAAGATTATTAAGCAGTAAGTACCTGTATTAGCAAGTATAAAATTTTCTTTGGATTATATTCCTGACTACATTAGGAGAAATGGGAATTTGGATTCTAAATTCTAAATCACCTTATGAGTCCAATTTTCATTTCATTTTGTCTTATTTCATCTTGACATTATGTCATATAAAATCAGTTTAATCATAATATTTTTATGAAAAATATCTAATATATTATCAATAACAAATAAATCAATTATTTCTCCAGGCCAGATGCTCCACTGAGAAATTAATGGCTAGGTTAATGTCTCATTCCACTACCTAGAGATTTTGAATTTCTATTCTACCTGATAAAAAAGTTATTGATGTTTACTCTAGTAACATATCTCTAATTAATTTTCAAAAATATAAAACACAAATTTGCGAAGCTATAGACTGAATATATGTGTCCTCCGAAAATTTAATGTTGAAATCCTTACCCCAAGGTTATGATCTCAGGAGGCAGAGCCTTTGAGAAGTGGTTAGAACATCAGAGCAGAGCCCTTATGGATGGGATTAGTCCCTTTAAAAAAGAAATCCTAGAGAGTTTCTCTGCATTTACACCAGGTAAGGTTACAGTGAGAAGGTGAAAGCCTGCCTATAAACCAGGAAATGGGCCCTCACCAGGCATAAAATCTATCAGTGTTTTGATCTTGGACTTCCCAGCCTCCACAACTGGGAAAAACAAATTTCTGTCATTTATAAGTTACACAGACTGTGGTATTTTGTTACAGCAGCCAAAATGGACTAAGACAACATGGAATTTTGTATGAATTAAAGGAGATAATACTTGCAAAATGAAAGAAAATGAACCTAGAACAAGCGATGCTATATCTTTGGAGATTAAATGTAAAATAAAATATCTCTTCAATGAATCATGATCATTACTTTTCAAATAGTAAAGATAATTGTTAAAAATGACTTAAAAAACTATTTTGATTAAGACTTTAAAGGTCCCTGGGGCAGGGTGATTATGCTCTTGGCTGCAATCATTTTTTTACTAGGGATTTATCTGTCAGCAGCAGTAGCTTAAGTGGGCAATTATTCCCATTAACCTCCACCAATGTTTATCATGATTGTTGTGCTAAAACAGGGTTTAGGAATCCATTCAACTAAATATAAATACAAATGGTCACCCATTCAACAGCTTTATTTATAGATAAAAGTATTATTTTATAGATTATTTTTAAATTCTCCTTTCAAATCTTTTAGAAATTTTTAAATAAAGTGATTAAATTATTGTAGGCATATTTAAAGCCCCTTCAAAATATTACAGATATGACGCATATATAAGTTCATTTTTTCCCATAGCATTCCCAATGTCATTAATAGTAGAAATTATTATTACATTTTTTTACTATTCCTGCTATCGCCTGAACTGTGGTGCAATACTCTCTTCACAAACTAAATAATGAGGGAATTTGTTTCAGAGACCTGGTGTGGACACAGAGTAATCTCTCTCTGTTTCTAGACTATAAGTTCCATGAAGGTCCATGTCTAAATTGCTCACCATTGTATCCTCAGTGCTTATCACACTGCCTAGCACTTAGCAGGAAATCATTAAATATGTGATGAATTAATGAATGAATGTTTATCCTGTTCTCGTCTATGGCTCAAATTTTCCAAAGAAATCCTTTTTCCCTGAAAGGCAGAAAAAGTGTTTTCTTTCATTAGTCATTGTCATCTAATTTTTCATGTTCAGTCCCCAGGGCCATCTTTTTTCTTCTCAGTCCCATGTATTTTCATGAAGACCTGCCTCTCTGATATGTCGTAAAATCATTGCCTGTCTCCAACCACATTATAACCTTAAACTTTAATCCTCTTTTTTAGTGGCAACTCTCAGTTATCAGTGATGATCACAGAGAGGAGCAGATAAATATATTAAATTGACATATAAATCTAACAGAAAGCTTAAACAATTGTTTGAAACAAAAATCTCATTTAAGAAAATAACTGGGACTGCTTCTTCTCTCCTATATTTTGCCATTCATCTTGTTAGAATTGCTACTGAAATGGAGAAGGATAAGAAGGCTGAAATAAATAATTTCCTGAAATTTTGAAAAGTTGATTTTGATTATTACAATAAGATGATTTTAACATTTTGTTCCTTTATATATTTTCATCTGTGTCTCATGTAAAGTTGTGAGAATAACAGTGATTGATCATTGGAACACCTAGATGCTTCATATGGACTATCATGCAAATCATGTGTTCTATATGACACCTACACCTCCCTTTCCCAAACACAATGAATTTGGTGATAAACAGAAGATAAATACCATAAGGCAATGGAATGACTTGTCTCTGAAATAGTGTTATCAAAACTAAACTTACTAAAACCTTAAGTGTTCTGATTATTTTTGTCAGATTTTCCATTTGTCAAAAATAGGTAGTGTTAATCAGTAGTGTCATGGAAACAATACACTGACAGTTATAATTAGGAAGAAGAGATGATGACATATGTCCCCCAAAAGAGATAGATTCATTTTAAGTGGATGATTAAAATTATTACTTGTTCCAGTTTTGTTTAATTTCTCCAAGAGCTCAGATGATATTATCACAATACCTGGTACCAGAATTACTCTCAGAGAAGGATGATCTTGGTTTGCCAAAATACGTTTTTTTAGCAACTTAGAAGAGAAGTTGAAATTTAAAGACCATGGTGTTGGCAGAAACCTATTGAAGAATAGAATGATTAAAATAACTTCCAGGAAAAATCCAGAAGAATTTTATTTTCTGCCTGTAAAGGAATGAGAAAAATATATATATTAACAGTGATGTAGAGAAGAAAAGGGATAATGAACCAGAGACACAGTGTAGGTGAAGATAAATGTAGAGAAAACCCATTGAAGAAATGACAAAACGCCAAGGTAGGTGGACACGGAACATGTTATTTTAAGCAAAGGCACATATAAGATGAATTCTAAAGATTCTGTTGCTGGGCTGACTTCAGTAAAATGGTGGAATATGACTTTCCAGTGCTCAGCCCACCACAGAAATATCAATTTGAACTATGCAAAACACACAAAACACCTTCGGAAGAAATAAGGAAACCAAGTAAGAGATTACAGCACTTGGGGGTAGCATAGAAATAAGAAAAGATTCATTAAAGAGAGGAGGAAGGACACTTTTACATTACCTGTATCACTTCTTTCCACCTCCAGCCAGCACAGCACACAGAGAGATACCCTCTGCTTGGGAGAAGGAGAAGAAAGTAAGCCCCAGACTTTGCCGCAGATCTTAACACTGGGTCTGCTTAAGTACTAGACAGGCCCCCATGGCCCTAGACTCCAGGCCAGTACCTACAGATGGAGCCTCCAGGCCAGCCCCAGGACCAGGCCATATCCCACATCTTCAGGCCCAGGCCTGTCCAATAGGCTTGATCTCTGGGCTCACCCCAACACCAGACTAAACCCAATGGCCCCAGTAGATATAACTTCCAGATGTAGGTTCCAGGCCTACCCAGCATCAAGCCAGCCCCTGCAGCCTCAGGCTCCAGGCCCACCACTGTACAAAATAAGCACCCCTGACCTTGGGTATTAGGCCAGCATCTGCAGATACAGGCTAAAGGTCTTCAAAATGCCAGGCCTGTGCCTAAGTTCCACACTCCAAACTGGCCCCTGTAACCCATTCACCAGCAGATGCAGGGCCAAGACCTACTCCAGGAGACCCAGGATCCAGGTTTGTCCCAGTAGATCCCAGCCCTTATACATCCATGATAAACTCTAGGACTGCCCCTATGGACCCAGATTCAAAGCCAACCCCTATAAACCCAGGACCCAGGCCACACTTTGTAGACCTAGCCTCTGAGCCAGCATCTGCACACCCAGCCTCCAGGCTGGCCCTTGCCAACCTAGGTTCCAGACACCAGGGCAATGCTCACGATTCCAAGCTCCATACTATCCCTCATAGACCTTCCATGTCTACACTATCATCAGGCTGCACCCAGGTTCCAGGCTAGTCCCCATGGCCTCAGGCTCCAGATGACCAAAGACCAAGGCCTGCTCCAAGAGTCCAGGCTGACTGCAGTAGAACCTGGTGTCAGGCTAGCCACCATAAACAAAGCAAAGCTTTAGGACTACCCTTGCAGATAGAGATTCCAGGCCAGCCCAGCCCATGTGGACCTAGAACCTAGACCTGCCTGCAAATACTCAGGCTCTAGGCCCAGCACCGGGCCAGCCCCTGTGAACTTAGGTTCAGGCTTATCCCTGTAGACCCAAGAAACAGGTTTATCCCAGAACCTGACCAGTCTCTGTAGACTCAAGCTCAAGGCCTACTCCAGAGCCAAGTTAGTCACTATGGAGGCAGGTTTCAGTATGGCTCCAATGGACATAGACTCCAGGCTTACCCTCATGGACTCTGGCTCTAGGTCCATCCCCACAAACTCAATCAAAAGGTCCACCCCTACTGAATACAGATCCCAGGCCCAACCCAGCTGACCTAGACATCAGGCTCACCCACCTGCTGACCCAAGTACTAGACTCTAGCAGCAAGTCAGCCCATGGGCCATGCCAGACAGCCTGACCGGAATCTCTGGATGGGCTGACTGGCGAAGGACTTCTATAAACATACCTAGTCTTCAGAGACTGGAATAACTCCCTACTTCTTCAAATAACCAGACACCAATGCATAGCCACAAGAATCAAGAACACTCAGGAAAACATGATGCCACCAGAGGAACAAAATAAAGCACCAGTAATGACCCTAAAGAAATAGAGTTTTATAAACTGCTTAATAAAACTTCAAAGTAGTTGTTTTAAGTAAGCACTCTCTCTCTCTCTCACCTCTCTGTCTAGGGAAATATATATATTATATATATATATATATAATAACTTCGCTGTGGGAAAATTAGATAGTTGAAGGACAAAAAACCATATTTAATGAAAATTATTTTTGGCAAGTAGAATTTTAATATAATTTACCTTTAAGAAATCTTGGCCAACGAGAAAAGCAACTTGACAGTATGCTAAATATGATGAGCACATGCACATGCATCAAGTACAAATTTTATTCTCCTAAAATGGAAATACATTGGTTTTCTCTTCTACTTTTTATTGGGAATTTATATGAATAAAATACATCATATTATTTTATTCAAATTGCCTGGCAAATTAGTTGGGGATGAGAAATTAGCCTGACAGCAGGATTAAACATCTTGATTAGATTCCACGGGGAGAATAACAACATGTTTGGCTGTTTGGGTTTCCAGGAAGCAGATTCTGAGATTTTAGTACTCAGACTGTTTACTAGGGAAGGTTTTTAGGATGAACAGGCTTTGGAAAGGAGGTGAAGTAAGCAAGATTGGACAAAGGGAGAAACTGAGCTGCAATGGAAGCCCAACTGCTCTAGGAAACGCTGAAGCTGAAATAGGCTGTGGGAGTTGTCCCACCTTGGTCCATATGGCAATATCCTTAAACCCTACATTTCTCAGTCCTCACAGTTGGCCCATCCATGAAAGGGCTTGACCTTAAGCAAGATGGCTTTCTATCTGCTGCTGAGCAAATGAAGGCAGTCCACTGACAGCATTCCCAGTATCTGAGCCAATTCTCCCCATAAGGGACAGGTTTGTGATGACCACGGACAAAAGAAAAAGTCAGAATGTTCTAATAAAGTTATTTTTTTTTTACTTTGACTTTTTTCTCATTGTGGTATAAACACAACATGAGATCTACCCTTCTAACAAAATTTTAAGCACACAATACAGCATTGTTTACTATAGGCACAACGCTGTACAATAGATCTCTAGAACTTAGTCATACGGCACAACTGAAACTTTATACCTGCCAAACAGCAACTTTTCATTTCCCCCTCTGCTCAGCCCCTGGTACCACCATTCTACTTCCTGTTTCTATGAGTTTAATTATTTTAGATATTTCATGTAAGTGGGATCATGCAATGTAGCAGTGTTTATTTTGTAACTACCTTATTTCACTTAGCATAATGTCCTCCAAGTTCATCCTTTTAGTTGTGTATGGCAGGATTTCTTTCGTTTTGGAAATATTGTATAAAATTTCATTGTATGTGTAGACTTAATTTTCTTTATCCATTCATCCATCAGTGGACATTTGGCTTGTTATCATATCTTAGCTATTGTAAACAGTGCTGCAATAAACATGAGAGTGCAGATACTCTTGGAGATAGCGATTTTATTTCCTTTGGATGTACACCCAAACGTGGGATTGCTGGATGATATGTTAGTTCTAATTTTAACTTTTTGAGGAACCCCCATATCATTTTCCATGCTAGCTGCACCATTTTACATTTCCATCAATAGTGCAAAAGGGTTTCAATTTCTCCACATTGTTGCTAACACTTATCTTTTGTCTTTCTGATAATAGCCATTAGAACAGGTGATGTGATGTAGTATCTCATTATGGTTTTGATTTGTATTTCCCTGATTATTAGTGATTTTGTAGTATCTTTTTATATGCTTGTTCTCCATTTGTATGTCTTTTTCTAAAGAAATGGCTATTTATGTTACTTTTCCCATTTTTTAAAGAGATTGTTTGCTACTGAGTTGAGTCCCTTATTTAGTTTGATTATTAATCAATTACCAGATGTATGATTTAAAAATATATTCTCTCATTCCATGGGTTGTGTCTTCATTAAGTTGATTATTTTCTTTGCTGTGGAGAAGCATTTTTGCTTGGTGTAATACCATCTGTCTATTTGTGCTTTTGGTGTCATATACAAGAGATCATTATCAAGACCAATGCCATGAGGCTTTACTTCTGTGTTTTATTCTATGAGTTTTACAGTTCAGGTCTTACATTTAAATCTTTAACCTAATTTCCATAACTATTTATTGAAGAGAGAATCATCCACCATAACCAAGTGGGATTTATCCCTGGGATAAAAGCATGATTCAACAAATACAAAACCACTAATGTTATACACTACAACAGAAGTACAGCAACAGAAGTATAGTTTTAGCAGAAAAACGCTAAAAATCACATGATATCTCATGATATCTCAATCACATGATATCTCAATAGATATAGAAAAAGTATTTGACAAAATTCAACATACTTTCATGATAAAAGCTCTAAATAAACTTAAGAATAAAAGGAATTTATTTCAATATAATAAAGACCATATATGAAAAGTCCATAACTAACATCATAGTTCCTGGTGAAATACAGAAAACTTTTTCTCTAAAATCAGGAATAAGGCAAATATGCCCACTCTTTCCACTTCTATTCAATGTAGTACTAGAAGTCCTAGTGAGAGCAATTAGGCAAGAAAAAGAGATAAATATTATAATCCAAATCAGAAGGAAAAAAGTAAAATATCTCTGTTTGCAAATGACATGATCTTATATATAGAAAACGTTGAAGACTTCACACATACACACACAAAAAACTGTTAGAATTAATAAATAAATTAATTATAAAAGTTATTAATTCATTAAAGTTATGAGATACAAAATCAACATAAAAAATCAATTCCATTTCTATATGGTAATAATCAATTATCTGAAAAGAAAATCTCATTTATCATAACATCAGAAAGATTAAAATGTTAATACTTAGGCATGAACTAATTCAAGGAGGTGAAAAACTTGTACACAGAAGACTACAAAATATTGATGAAAGAATTAAAAAGACAAAAATGAATAGGAAGACAACCTCTGTTCATGGTTTGGAGGCATTAATATTGTAAAAATGCCCATACTACTCAAAGCTATCTATAGATTCAATGTCAGTCCCATCAAAATCCCAAAGGCATTTTTTATAGAAATTTTAAAAAAATCCTAAAATTCACACAGAACCACAATAAAACCTCGAATAGCCAAAGCAGTCTTGAGAAAAGAGAACAGGCTGAAGACATCACATTTCCTGATTTCAAAATATGTTACAAATATAAGTAATTAAGACAGTATGGTATTGGCATAAAAATAGACATGCAAATCAATGAAACAGAATAGAGAGCTCAGAAATAAACGCATGCATGTATAGTCAACTGATCTTTGACAATAATACCAAGAGCGCACAACAAGGAAATGATAGTTTCTTCAACAAATGACGTTGGGAAAACTGGATATCCATGTGTAAAGTTATTTTAAATTCAACTAGTTCCATGCTGCATCAAAGCGGTCATTTCAAAAGGAAAAATACTGCAATTTTCATAGATATCAATGACATTTACCTCTAAGTCATCTTTATACTATCTTAATTTCCACCCAAGAAAGAGTGGTGTGACAATTTCTATTTTTTACATTTGTTTGAAAATTTTTAAGCTGAAAATTTAATAATTATAGCCAAGCATAGATGTCAAGGATACTATCTCACAGAATTACTCTCAGGAGAAAAACTATCTGGAGCTGAGCTGTCTTTTTCCCTAGCACTAGCAATGGTAATTTTCCTTTTGATGCTTAGGGTCATGATGCGTCACTTGTTGCCAACTTACTCCTTTTTCCTGCATACTTACCATTCCCAAATGTTGATGCTCGCCTTTTGTCCTCCACCCACTCGGGCTCTACTCTCTCAATGACTGGCTACAAATTTCACTGATACTCAGGAACATGCACTTTGTTTCAAATGTCTGTGACAATCCTACCTAAGCAACTCAAGCATTATTTCTACATAACAGTCATGTCTTTTACTTCTTGCTTCTCCCATAATACCCACCCAATTATGTGTAACCTAATGATGATTTTAATGCTATAGGAAAATTATGATCTTCAAATTAAACCACAAGTCACAGTCTATCACCATGTGTATTTATAATTTGCCATTTTTGATGATAGAAATCCATTTTAACCTGGAAGAATCAAGAAATCCAGGGATTCTTATGGTCTGGCAGTGAGGAGAGTCAAAAAAACTATATCTTACCAAGGGGCCAGTGGAAAAATGAGAGTACCATTACTGGATTGCAAATTTAGAATCCAATGTAAAGTTGAATTTTAAACCCAGAGTCAAGAAGTCTAAAGTAAATAATGGAACCAGGTTTTCATGAGGAAACAAATTTTTTGAACCAAGGATTTAGACAAGAAACAGCTCAGAATGATTCCTGTATGGAAGAACCAAAGTATAATGGTGGCAAGATCCTAAAACTTAACAGTTCAAGGTAGACTATATTAAAGACTGAGACCATCCTACACTCAGGCATTTCTCAGTGCAAATGAGTTCTATATTTTCTAAAGGGAAAGTAAAATATTACACTTGTGAGATGGAACTGATATTACTGAATGTCTTCTATATGTCAGACACTTTCTACATGTCATTTAAATTAATTCTCTCATTAGCTTTATGGCATAGGTTTTAACTCCATTAAAAAAGAAGGAACTGAGGTTCGGAGAGGTAAAGTGATTTGCCAACACTAGTGAGTAGTGGATCTGCAATGCCCAACTTCAAAGTACACTTTATTCCCACTACTGTAGGTTGTTTATGAAGGACATTATCTCAAAGGGTAAATTATATTTATCTTTTGTTTATAGCCACACAGACATACACTCACACAAACTGTGGCTGCTTCATGTCGTATGTTTGCATGTGCATGTGTTTGTTTGCTTGTTTTAATCTGAGTCTGAAATTCCCATCTTTAAATTTTCAGTTTGGAATGCCTTTTCTCAGCATCAATTCTGTATGTCCTCCACATTCACTGTGCTACAGGGTACCTAACACTACCTGACTCATCACCTGGGAAAAGTTTTGACTTCTCTCTTTCTCATTCATAGGAATTAATTTACATACAAATGAGACAAATAAGCATAAGTGTGTGTAAATAATTAATGTTAAAATGAACTGATATGGGAATTAAAATGACCTGAATATACTGGACACTCTTTAGCCAAATATTTTTGGAAGAAGCAGGAACAAGTTAGGCACCCACCCTCTTTTCCCAGCTTTTTTTTTTTTTTTTTTTTTTTTTTATGACAGAGCCTTTTATTTTCCCCCAGGTGATTTTGTGTGCAGCTATAAAGTTTCGGGTAATCAGCCATTATCTAGGTGTTCCTCAGCCCCTGAATTGCCTTATAGATACATGATAGACCTGTCATAAGATGAACACAGATAGAATAGAGGTAATAAACAGAAATTGAAATTGGTTAAAATACTACTATAATGTTGCAATAATGTCAACACATTCCTTCTTCTGCAACTAGAGATTACAATTCCTTGAAAATAGAATAAAAAAATGTCATTCTGTAGAATCTCTGAGAAGTGTCTAAATCTTTACAAAGTAAATGTTTCTAAAGAAACTCTTTGGGCACAATGAGCCTTTTGGAAAAGAAAACAGTCTGATCCAGTTTCTTTGTATAGATTCTCACCATGGAGAAGGGATGATTCCTGCTACCAATGTGCTCACCTGGGATTAGAGAGGACTAGAGTTTGTTAACAAGCTCTGTTACAACTGCATATATTTCTTCCTTGCATTCTTATGATAAGACTGTTTTTATATGGTGGAAATATTCCAAATATAAACAAAGAAAAATTAAGCTGAAAACTGCTAATGCTAAGTTTAGGGCTTGCAGAAAATATCAACTAGTGAAGCACAGCTGCCAGAATAAGACACTTATGCTCACAGAGATGATTTTTCTTACACAATTTGAAAGAAATTGTAATGATGAATCATAAGCCCTACTATAAATAAATTATGACTGCAAATTGCCAGATACAGAAATATTCTCATTAAAGTCCATTGTCTTTGAAGACAAAATTACCTCATTTATTATTTCAGTAGACTCAAACCAATTTAGAACAATTAAAGCCCGCATTATCAAGCATGCTTGATATGCACTGAAAATACATTAAAAAAGAAACAGGTGCTGTTCCAATCTAATAGGATCAATCACTGACTATCTGCTATAAGAAATATGCCACTTTTTTGTAGAAGCAATTTAGTGTCTCACTGAATGAATGCAAATTCCCAATCAACCAAGGACAATGTGGCATCAGCCTATGCCATTTGGTTCATTCATTCATTCATTCACTCATTAATTCATTTTCAATCAATTCTTCTACATTTACAATATACCTATTAGATGCCAGGTAACTGGACAAACATGGTGAGAAACGCAAAGATGAGAAAACATTGTAATTGAAACTCATGCGTATTCTCCAGGAGAGTAGAAATGGCATGCACTCCAATAAAGGTAATGTAAACTTGATAGTAAGATGCACATGTAGTGATCAAGAAGTTGAAAGGATGGAAAACTACATTTTGATTGGAGGGCCAAGGAAATCTATGAGAAATTGACATGATGTGAACTGGAAACTGAGGACTATATGATTCTAAATATAGATATTAAATAAGAATATTCCAGTGGGATAAAGAGGAAGAAACAGGACAAAGAGGGAGTAATAGTGAGGAATTTGGTCTAGAGCAGATGGAGAATTGAAGAAAGTCATGGTAGAATAAACATGGTAGAATAAAAATTCACAGCAAGATTGAAAGCTTAAAGCAAATGATTCTAAATTTATTTGGTAAAATATTGTGGCACAATTGAGAGTTATGTATGTGGATTAATGCCATTGGAACGGACAGGAGTATATAGGAAGATTTATGCATGTTATAATTACTAAGGTGACATTTAAAAGAATAGAAATGTTATATAACTTCTAAATTTGTGTGTGAAGAAGTAGGATGTGATGGAAAAAATATGCAATCAATCTAAAAAGGCAAAGAAAAACATAAAATTTTTAAAATTAAGTCATTTCAATTGAATATTAATAAAAATAATATATAATACATTTATGGCATGCATTAAAATACTTAACATATTTTTAAATGTAGAATTTGTAGAATTTTTAATTCTACAAATTAATGAATGAGCTTAGATTCCACTCTAGAATTTAGAAAAATAGCAAGATAAACCTAGAGAATGTTGAAGAGAGAATATCACAGAGATAAATATTAATAAAATAGAAAATATACAATGAAAAAGATTAACAAAATCAATTTTCGGAAATGTCTAATTAAAATGATGTACTTCTGGCATGAGTTAGTAGTAAAAATGTGAGAGAAAATTCCAATAACCAAAGTCAGAAGAGACACAGGAAACATTGCTAGAGATGTTGCAGATATTAAACAAATAAAACAACCAAAGGATATTATAAGCAATTTTAGGTCCAAAGTTAGAAAATATAAATGAAATAGATGAAATGAAAATATATATAAATATTAAAATATAACCAAAACTGACACAAGTAGAAATAAAGATGCCTTTAAAATTCTAGGACCATTCAATAAGTTTAGTAAGTATAATCAAAAAAATAAAACTCTTCACAATGTACCTGTAAACTTGCTAAACTCACTTATTAATTAGAGGTGGGTTTTTTTGTAGGTTCTTTGAGATTTTCTAAGTAGACAATTATGTCATCTGTGCATAGAGACAGATTTATTTCTTCTGTTCTAATTTGTTTTCCACAAATCCCTAAAAAAGCATAATTTTTATTTTACATTTGAATGTCTTTGTTTCAGAATTAGATTAAAAGAAATAAAAATATCTTTTAGGAATTCCCTTAAGAGTATATAATTTACTATAAATATCAGATGCTAAGTATTATATAAAAGGCTGTGCATCTAAAATCCAAGTACAGTATTATCCCTTGTATTATCTAGGTAACAAAACTCTCCAGGAATTATTTCCAAGGCTTACCAGCTGCACATCTTTTCTAACAGGTCTTATCATCTTGATAGTTTCTGATAGTTTTGATTTTTAATTTATCTTCAGACCTTTATCCTTACTATATGGATGGTGACCAACAATCAAGTTTCTCCTAGACAGTCCCTATTTTAGCTCTTATAGTCCCATGTCTTTTTTATTTATTTATTTATTTATTCAGCATATTATGGGGGTACAAATGTTAAGGTTACATATATTGCCCTTGCCCACCCCTCGAGTCAGAGCTTCAAGCATGGTCATCCCCCAGTTGGTGTGCATCTCACTCATTATGTATGTATATACCCATCCCCTCTCCCCACACCTGCCCTACACCTGATAAATGTTATTCCTATATGTCCACTTAGGTGTTGAT